>MQRK01249035.1:15550-25911 GCA_001938485.1 Girardia tigrina
TTTTTTTTTCAAAAGTCAATTTATAATGTAAATCAATTTACCAATTATACATTTTATAATATCCTCCTCAACTCAAATAAATAAACAAATGTTTCTCGACGTGGGGCTCGTGAACCATCAAGGGGCTACAATAATCTCGGAAGAAGTAAGCGAAAATAAAGTTTTATCTAATTTTGTGAAAGAGTTCAGTTGTTTGAGTATCCAAAATGGTAGGAAGGATCCAATATGAAAACATGTCTCATGGGGGGAGAAATTTTGATTTCTCTTATTCACTAAAATATTCCTGAGTTATGTTTTGTTATTTTATACTGTTTGTGAGGTTTTGGCGAATTAAAAGAAGTTTTGAATATTTAAAAATTAAAAATATCTCAAATATTTAAAATCAGAATTTCATCCAGAAGAATTTTTTTAATTAAAACATATTTTCTAAAATAATTTTAAAAGTTGAAATGATTCAGAACACTAACTCAGGTTCCTGTCGTTTTCTGACGATCTTAAGTGCAGTATGTTTTGTAGTAAAAGGAAATTCACCCTGTTTAATAAACGCATTGCTTTTCTTTGAATTTCCGAATTATATCTTTCAATTGGTTGAAGTAGACATCTTTCGTGATCGACTAACCAGGTTTCGTGAAGTCATGGGGAATTACACCTGTTGCAGACAACTAAACACTCACCCTGAGCTTCCTTTGAAGAATTTTGTGCTTTGGAGAGTGTTTTGGTGCATTATGTTTCTTCGTCCAGTGTGCTGAAAGTTTGCAATTATCATATTGGATCCACTTTTACTCACAACTGTCTATTTGATTTAAAAGTTGATCAGATTTATAATAAGGAAGCATCCAAACTCTTTGATTCTCCTTTTCATTTAATTCATGTAGAATCTACTTTTCAACATTTTCCCTTTACAAGTTTGAGCCACATGAGTCAATGTTGTTTGCTTTGTAACAGCAAACGTTAGCGATTAATCATGAGCACTTTGTGATGGATCCGACTCCACGCCACTTTCAGTTCGGCTTTATCTACTTGCGTTCTTGTGTGACTCTGAGACTCATCTTTGAGGTTAAAATGACATTTTAAGAGTTTTAAACCAATTTGAGACTCTGTTGCGTAGTAGCATTGTATCCAAATACACTTTTGATGTTACGCATTGTTTCTGATGCTGAGGTTTCACGTAGGAACTTGTACTTCCTAATAGTTCAAATTGAGTCTTTTTTAAAACAAGTTATAAATAAATTTAATTAACTTTTATTAATGTGTTCAATAGCCAAGATGAGCAACAAAATGTTTAGTCATTGTCAAAATATAACTACTTGAATTGACCATAATCAAGCCTACAAATTTCATACTTAATCGCCTATTAACACATGAGCGTATTTTATTGTTTCTAGTTTAATAACTTAAAACTATTAATTATTAATAAAATAAGAATTATTTATTTCAGAAGAAAATAAATTAATTAATTTTGAAATATTTTATTCTTATTATAATTTTTAATAAATTTTATTTAAATTTTAGATTTTTTAAGCAAATCATAAATAAAATAATTACCTTTGACATTTGGTAATATTGAAGCACAATATTGAAGATTGCCTTTTTGTCGACGGTGATCATGATTTCCTGTTTATTGAACATAAAATCTTTAAAAAAAGTCAACCAAGTATACTTTTGCCAACTCATGTGAGGCTGGAGCATTTTCTTCAATCAATGTTATAAGCAGGTTAGCCACCATTTCCCGTAAATCCAAGACTTGATCTGGAGATGATCCATTAAACTCCGACATTCTCAATATAAAATTGATGTAATCCACAATTTTTCCATTGACTAGAGTAATTCTATTTTCTTGGTTTCCCTGAAAAATTGTTTTAATATGAACACAGAAGTCAGTTGCTCACAATGGCCATTTGGTTGAGTGCCCCAAGAATCTGGGTTAGAATTCCGATTGTATTTGCATTAATGTTTGCGTAGATTGTGTTTACGACAGTGCAAGTTCGGAACACAAGATTGAAGGATTTGGGATTATCCTCTTGCAGTCGCATGTAGTCCTACAACAGGAAGATACATTTTTAGATCGGACTTTGTGATAATTTAACGTTTTTTTACTGTCAAAGTATAAAAAAAATAGAAAAAAATATTGTGGGAAATATAATTATTTTTGATTTTTCAAAAAAAATTTATGTTTTAAATTATAATTATTTAGGATAAAGAAGACGACGCGGAGAATAAAAAACATCTTGACACTGGAAGATGAAATTTTTTATGGGTTCTAAACGTTTTTGAGATTTTTTTCTTTTTCCTTGTATAAACCATTAACCGAAAATAATATTTATAATTTTAAAAAAATATTGAAAATTCCGTAATCAAATTTAGAAAGTTTTTCATTATTGTCAAATAATATAATTATAATTCTAACGTCATAAATTTATGATTTTTGTCTTAGAATTCTCTTTACCAAGTCTTATTTGTATATATTCGATTTATATAAACTATTCTCCAAAAATAATAATAGCTCTTTACGATCAAGGAAAATTATTTTATCATTACTACGTGATCCGGATTGTTTTTGTGTGTTAGAAGGGTCGTTTTTCGTTCTCCGTGGATTTGCTTATAGACGTAATGATGAAGGAGAGTTAAATGGTGTTTCAAGTCGTCTAAGCTGTGCAACCTGTGACTAGAAAACGATTTAGGATGTCCACATCATTCGGTGGATAATTTATAATCGATGATTTACATCTCGGACAGCATCTTCGAGTATTATACCGCATGAAATTATGTTTTCAGTATTGTTTTATAATTATTCATTTGCATGACTAATAGAACATTTATTAATGTTTTTTATTTTCAAATATCTGTGCGGAGTTTCCAAATTACATCTTTTTATTTTAACAAAATTTTTAAGCATTTAAAAACAATTACCAATTAACAAATATATATACATATATAAATCACCATAGTGGCGGGGTCCTTTCGAGATTACTCAAAATTACAAATTCAATTGATTTAATTAACTTAATATGCCTTGGTTCGATCAATCATTCCAACTGTCTCGACCTCTACGCGTAAAATTATTAGTTAATTTATGAAATTGATTGTTTATCTACTATATAATTAAAATAAAATACCCTATAAAAACAGTATAAAATCAATGGAAGTATAAAGTATCAACTGTCTCATCCAAATAAGACAAAATAGAATGAAACATATCGAATACTTGGTACAGATAGGTACAACTCACTTACTGCCAAACTTCAGGTTCATATTTAAATTAGTTTTCAAATTGGAGAACGTCTTTAAAGATACTACTTTCATGAGATATCCTGTATTATTGAGTTGTTAAATTGTGTTGCACGTTCTTATATATTTTCTGAGTAGGGTCACCACTTTTCTTGCCAAGTACCTTAAAGATTCCGATATAAAGCATTATCCTTCCATGTTGAATGTGCTGCAGCAAGAAAGGTTCGATGTAATATTAGTCCGAAGACGTCCTGCTATGCCAATATCCTATCTGATAATATATTACAAATATCAAAAAATATTTTTATTTAATGTGAATCAGATATCATTTATAAATGACTTTTTACAACTAAAGCAAAGTAAATGTACCGAACCGGAAAAAAACCTGGCTAATGAAAAATAAATGGCGCCCCTAAATGCGAATCAAACTAAATAATTGTTTTTAATCTATCTTTGATTTTGATAGAACCCTTCTTGAGTTATTAACAAACGAATGTCGAAATGTCTTTGGCGTCGTCTGTTGGTTTTTGGTTTTTATGAAAGATTGTAAATATATAATAAACTGTAGTTATTGTCGGAATATATTTTACCATTTACACTCAAATAAATCTTCCAATATAAATATAATTTTTAAGGAAATAATCAAACGTACTTGCAGCTTCAAGAATTGACCCTCGCAGAGACTCTGGAGAACTTGCATCAACAGAATTCCGAAACCGTTTTCAATAATAGATTGAAAGGATAAAGGGGAAATGTTGTCCAAAACGCTCTGAATGTGAAATACATATCATTTTTATGAATTAATGTGAATTTTAAATATTTTTACTAGTTTTTTAGATTAATCACAAAACATTTTCGTTAATATAGATTGGATAAATAACTTTGTACATTTATGCATGATGAAATATTAACCCATAAAGAACCTCCTTCATGACAAAGGTCAACAGAGGTTCATCAAATCAACATTTAAAAATCAATGAAAACAATCTGTAAAATATATTTTATTTTATCTCTATGGGGTCCAATTGTATTTACACTGTAAAGAGTTACAAATATTACAATTTGTAAACTTTTTTCAGATTCTGTTTTCAGTACCTTGCTAATTCCCTAACTTTTATTTTCTGGCCTTTCGGAAAATGAAAATCTGTTGATGATTCCTTTGTATACATAAATAAATAGGGTAAATTATGCATATAAACTGTACGGTCTCGTTTTATGCAAGGGATACGCTCTACAGAAAAGCGCATATCGAAAATTAGCATTAAATGACTTTACTTGTCTTCACAAAGGAGGTACGTTCCGAAATTTTCTAAAATCGCATAAAACCGAAACAACAATTTAAAATTTACTTAAAACAGCATCAAAAAGTTTACAGAAATTGAACGAAATAAGCTGGTTAGCAAATTACTTCGAATGTCTTAATTTCGAATTACTTTCGAATGTCTTTTAATTCATATAAAAGAGTAAAATAAACTTGTATTCCAACAGAAATATGAGAAATAATAAAAGATTTGATTTAAACAAAATTGTTAATTTTAAAATTAAAATTGTTTCAGAAGGTTATTTAAAGTATGGGTGCTTCACAACGCAAAATAACACTATACGCCACTCAATTTAAACGTTTAAGTGCAGGAATCAAAATGTTCGGCGTATTACTGAACAAGTCTATATGAATGTTTGTCCAAGAATCTTTTGGTTGGAATACAAACAGCAAAACTTCAAAATTGCATAAAAATAATCCGCATAAAAAGAGACCTTAAAGTATATATAAATATGTATAATTTACTACACGTATAATACATCGTATATACTACGAAGTTTTGTTCTAAAACATTGTAGGAGATGCAAAAATCAAATTCTCAATTTATGACACGAGAAGAGACCTACAAATTCAAAATAATGGATGAAAAACATTATGGTTTATGGATTTCAAAATATTATATGGCGATAATGAAAATATCAAAGCAGCAAGAACACTGAATGAGACAAAGTTCTCAACATTATCGCAAGAAGCAAAGGCTAAATACCAAGGTTGGATTATCAGCCTTGGGACACTAGTCGTCGGATGTCTCGGCTCATGGCCCAAAGAAAATGATGAGGTTTAACAATTGTCAGGAAAAGCAATTAACAATCTACGAAAAAGATGCATAATATCAAACATAAAATACTACTCCTCAACATGGTCGAGACACAACATCAAAAGTTATAATCGATGTATAAATTCCAAAGTATAACCCGCCAACTCGACTAAAATAGACATTAAATGACGTTCTAGTCTAATTATGTCAGTTTCACGCTCTGCTCGAACTTAAAAAGATTAAACTTTTTCATACTAATAAAATTTTGTATCGATATTATAATGAGTTAGTTAATTAATTAAGTTAGTTAAAATTTGCAATTTCGCTAAATAATTTTTAATTTTTTTAATTTAAAATTTTAACAAAAATTAAATTATATATATATATATATATATATATATATATATCTAAAAAACAGAGTTTAAAATCTTAAAAGCTTTGATATTTGATATTTGATATTTTAATAGGAAATAATTAGTAAAAGTTTTTAAAAAATAAGAATTTAAAATAAAAATAATAAACTCGATAAAATTTATAATAAAATGCTACTAAGAAATTATTTTTTAAGAAATTAAAATTAAGTGAAATAGTTTTATTAATATAATTAGAGATTAAAATAAATTAAATTTTATAATTTTATTTGTAATTAGAATATATTTTATAAATAAATTTTAAAAAATAAAAACAAGTTGGACTAAATAGAAATTTCAAAAAATGGTATAGAATATAATAAATTAACGCTACCGTGTTTTTCGAAATATAAGAGACACTGTCTTATATTAATTTTGATGGAAAAATTACCAGTAGGTCTTTTACTAGCATATTTTCTTATATTAATATTCCCAAAAAAGTCTTTAAATTTTCGGACTAGATCTTATACGGGTGGATGTCTTATATTTGGAGAAACGCGGTACTAACAATTATTATGATTTAAAAATCGAAAATATTGGCCACCAGTGGTAAAAAGAGTTTTGAACAGTGCTTTCATCTTCTTAGAACCTTAATTGGTACCCAAATTTATTTCTCTAGAAACTACACTCAAACCTGTTTTTATACGATTATTTATTCTTGCGATTTTGTTGCGCGATTTTTTTAATATTATTAATAAAAAATAGCATGAAAAAGACAGCATAAAAACAGGATTGATTGTGTACAATAGAAACTATAATTATTACGTTATTAGTCATCATATTTGAAGTATTATGGTAATAATGTTTTTGTTTAAATAATAGAAATTATGTAGTGACTTCAAATTGTAGCTCAAGTCATATCAATATCGATTATGTTTCATTTGATGTAAAACTAAACCCGTCAAATCGCCTGTTACGAAAATATCATTCCTTTATTTTTGTTGAGTATAGAAATTAATTTAATATAATTATTTAATTCTTTGTTTTAATTATTGGGTTAAATAAATTTTGTTTACCCTATTTATCTTAATAAATATATATATATATATATATATATATATATATATATATATATAATAAGAACAAAAATAAATAAAAGTGTAAATAATCTGGAATGGATTTGGAAGTGTTTTGATGGAAAGAGTAATTAAAATTATTCAAGAGTAAATAAAGAGAATTTAAAGATTGAAAAAGAGTATAAAAAGAAAGAAAAAGATCACAAAGAGACCCTCAAAAATTATTTACGAAGAAGTCCTCAAAGATATTAAAGGTCAAGAGTTAAATTATTGTGAGATCAATTTGCAACGAAATCCGATCTCGTCTAGCCGAATAAATGATTTGAGCATTATATAAATCGAGAAAAGAAAAGAGAAATAGCTACTCTCCAAAAATACGAACCAAATCTAAATCAGAGAAAATCAAGTAAAAGGTGCAAACTGTTATAATTATTTACTTATTAATTTTTATATTCTTTTAAAATCAATACGTGGGCAAGAGTACTTCCTCTTCCCACTCTATCAAAAATCCAAATTACCTAAATAGGTTAAGGCTTTTTCTCAATTCATAAACTTGTAATATTGTAAATAAAAATAAAATATTTTATAATAGAAACTTCTTGTTTTTATTTCATTGTTAATTTTATCACTCTTACATACACCAACATTTTGATAATGAAATAGACATATTTACGAGATTATACGAACAATAATTTAACAAATACCTTTTTCATTTTTTCAATTTCCAGAAAATAATCTTTACACTCGTAATAAACAGTCAAATTCTAAAAAAAATAATTTTTAATATAAAAATATATTCCTTCATTCCAACCATATTTGTAAGCGTTTGTCGACGAACACGAAATTGAGTTTCCTCTTTTACTCTTTCTTGAACTTTCGAGTTGATATTTCTTCGACTAAGGTTTAAATTATTAATTCCTTTCAAATCTAAGTTTAAAAAAGTTACAGTTTTTTCATATCTTCTTCAAAAATCGCTAAAAATTCTTTGATTGCAAAGAAAAACGTTTCTGTGACGGAAACAATGAAAAAGTTGTATATATATTCCTAATACGCTTTGTAAGGCAATATATAAAGTAATTGAATTAGTTACTTGAACATAAGTAGATGCGTTGAAGAAGAGAACTTTCAGGAATGCGAATAGTTCGACAGTGACCGGAGATTTAACTCGGGACGCGTGATGCAACACGGATTCAAATAAATCGTAGTCACAAAGCGTTGATTGAATGTGATGTATATATTGAAGTTGCCTGTAGAATATGCTATAAGTATGTAATAATATTATTATCTAACGCTTCGATGGCTGGATTGTTGACGTGTTCAGCCCAGTCCAGAGGAAGACGTTTAATTTCGTTTTGCAACACAGCTCTCAATATCCGAAAGCAGAGGATATTTAACGAGTCTTGATCCTTGACGATCTTTAGAGTAACGAATCCGGTTTTTGCTGCCATTCTCGGTAAGGGCATTCTAATTAATAAAATATCTCATCAAGTTAATTGAGAAAAAATGTTTCCCACTTTAAATGACGAATTACATTTTTCAATTTCACTAATCGTTTTTGAGGATCAGTTTCTTCAAGTGTTAAAAATGTCTGAACTAAAGATTGAAATTCTTCTCCTAAAGGTAAAGCTTCAACTGTATTTGCTGAGGTATACTCTGCAATAAAATCCGGCAGATAAATTTTCAAATTGACAAAATATTTGTATACTTTGATGTATATACATAGGTTATTTTTATAGGTTTTAAAACAGAACATAACTTATACTGTGCAATTAGTTATTATATCATTAATATGTATCAGTAAATTATTTAAAAACTTTCAATAAAGTTGAAGAGTTTAGCTTGGGCGTTAGTTTTAGGATCAAAATATATTATGTATAAAGCTTCAAAAAGCATTCTCTTCACATAAATCCTGAAAAAGGTTCTCAGAATTTTGAAATTTTAAAAATTTATTACAATGTTTTACAATTTATTGCATCGATTAATCATAAAATAATCGAGTGCTGAATGCTGTTTTGGTTTCTCTGACCACAGATAGTTTGGTGTAAAAATGAAGTTTTAGTAGGGCTCCATTGTCGATGAGGATTGACATAATTATACCTGTGACGAATATTTTAAATTTGGTATGTTGAATTTTGTATGTTGAGTTTAGTATTTGGAAATGTGTTTCTCAATCCAGATGGAAAATTGATATATTGGCTGTTCGCGATGAATAAGTTGGAGCATAATTTGCATTTTAAAATACAACATAAGATATTAAAAAAACTTTTAAAATATTAAATCGTTTAAACTTTTAATATCAGAAATTTAAATAAAGTAAAAAAAACCTTTAACTAATTTCTAAATTTATTAAATAAATGTTTGTTTCTTAAAATAAAATCATTTTTTAAATTAAATTAATATTTTAATAAAATTACAAAGGTATTTTTACACAGTAAAATAAGTATTTTTATGTTTTTGTTGTAAAAATGTTGTGGTACACAACAATTACCAAAATTATAAAAATAGAACTTTAGAAATAAAATCTGAAAATCATTTAAAATGAAAATTTGTTCGTATAATTGTTTATTAAAAAACAACACTAAAGTCTATAATAAATATTTCATTCATAGACATCGTTCGAATAGATTAATATACACGTAAAGTAATCTGAATCAGAACTTGACACTCAAGTATTTTGAAAAATTTATGTATGAAATTTCATTGGTCAAATTTAAAATCGATATTAATTATTTTCAAAATTTTTAATTTGATTTATTTATTTAAAAATCTTTAATAAAACTAATCAAAACATTTTAAATTTTACAAATATTTTTTAAATTTTAAATAAATTTAAACATTAAACTTAAAATCAAGTTAAATAATTTTTAGATAATAAGATTCAAAATATAAATTAGTCATCTCGGTCGCAGAGACACAATTCCAAATCGACATACAACATTCAAACATTCAACACAAAAAGCATTTTAATTTATTTTGACTTCATTGTAATCATTTATAAAAAATATAAATAACAAGTAATTAAAATAAATTTATATTTCAGAAAATTAATGCAATAAATATAATAAATAATTTAATTAAAATTAATTGAAAGAGAAAAAATGACTGCAGAGAAAATCATCTAATTTATGTAAATTATTTTCAAATATATGCAAAAAAATAATAATATTATTATTACTAGTCGCGGATAAAATTTGCAAAAAACAGTTAATATCATTAATGAAGAGATAATTATAACTTCTAACAAAATGAGAATAATTAATAATTATAATTAATGAGAATTAGTTTAAAAAAGTATTTATTTAATGAAAACGATTTTATTAAACATCAGGAAACTATTTTCTTTCATATTTTTCAGGAAATTCTTTCAACAAAATTTTTAATCAAATATTTTTATCGAATTTTAATAAAAATAGCAAAATTATTTCAATAATAAATATTTTTCCAAGTAATAGTTTGATTGAGGAGGGATTCTTGCGTTCCTTCAGTGAGGTAAGACGCATTTTTTATCAATTTGTTCCGGGAAGAGAACTTAAGACTGTCTTTTTCAGGAAAAAACGTAAATTAAAACGTCTTACTCTTTTTTTCCATTCCTTTTATTAACTTACTTTCTATATATATATATATATATA
>MQRK01249036.1:10739-31012 GCA_001938485.1 Girardia tigrina
TTTTTAAAAAAATCATCATCAGCAATTTTCTATTGAATTGTTTGAATAATACAATCTTTCACAATTTTAATAAATACAATTTACTTTAAATGGTAACGAAGAAATTAAACATTTTTATTATCAAAGTATTATTGGGTAATATGATATTATATATATATATATATTAGGGATAAAAATAAGACGACGCGTTTCGAGATAATAAAAATCCCATCATCAGGTCACAAAATGTACCAATGAGGTACACTTATATGGAAACATACAGAAAATAAATAAAATTTATCCAATAAATTATTGGATGAAAATAATTTTATTTCACTTTTCCTTAAAATTAAGAAAAATGCACTAAATGCAATCAATCCCATTCTCGCAAACCAACCATTGGCAGCTATCAATAACCATTTGAGAAAACGATATGTTTTCTCTATCGTTCCGTACTTTACAAGGTAACGGAGATATATGATATAGATGACAACTAACAGCACACCAAAAGCTTATCTTTGAGATGAAACTTCTCACACTCAATATTTTTTGAACAACTTGGAAATAACGAAAGAATTCAAAACAAAATGTATTTTGTCGGTGTGTGATAGTTTTGCATTGGCCAAATATGTTATTATCCTGAATGTCACCAGTGTCAAACCTGGTACAGTTGAGAGAACACAACGTTCTCTCAGATTTCCATTTGGTCAGACATTTCAGTCAAATTGCATCGATGAGATTTCGGATTGTTTAGGAAATGATGGGATGGTTAAAATTAAGTTGATTGCATTGAGTGTGAGAAGTTTCATCTCAAAGATTAACTTTTGGTGTGCTGTTAGTTGTCATCTTTATCATATGTCTCCGTTACCTTGTAAAGTACGGAACGATAAAGAAAACATATCGTTTTCTCAAATGGCAATTGATAGCTGCCAATGGTTGGTTTGCGAGAATGGGATTGATTTCATTTAGTACATTTTTCTTAATTTTAGGAAAAGTTAATTAAAATTATTTTCATCCAATAACTTATTTGATAAATTTTATTTATTTTCTGCAAGTTTCCATATAGTGTACCTGTTTGGTACATTTTGTGACCTGATGATGGGATTTTTATTATCTCGAAACGCGTCGTCTTATTTTTATTCCTATTATATAGATTTTACTTTACAATGTATATGTATATATATATATATATATATATAGAAAAAAACACCCCTTTATATGTAAACCAAAAAGATCTGATAATTGATTCATGTATTGTCATCAGAAATGAGCAAGTATGTAAAGTTTCATCTTGATTGGGGTGTGGTTGAAAAATCAATTACAAGAATTGTGCCAGACAAACAGACAGATGAAGCTTATATAAAGCGTGTAATGAAATTTAATAAAAAATATTTTATATTAAATTTAAAATTTTAAGAATTTCTTATTATCCGTATAGTTATTACATTGATTGAAACAATTATTTAATTGATTCCAAAAAATGTTTTAATAATTGCAATAATTGTTTAACAGATCCTAAACCGCTAAAATTAAAAACAAATTAATTTTAATAAATAAAAAAATATATTAAAAATGAATTTTAATTATTTGTTAAAACAATCAAATTTAATAATAAACCATACGATAGAAAAAAATCGTAAAAAATAAATAAAATTTCCTCTAAATTATCATTAAAATTCCAATCATACTTCAGTGACATTTGGGACTTTTTCTGGAACAACTTCTTTCACCTGAATGAAAATCATTAATCAAACTGATACTCAATAAAACCCAATTACAACCTCAACGATATCCTCGAAAACCTGATCTTCGACTTTACCGGTTTCGTTTTCCACTTCTAACATATCGATTTTTGAATTTTAAATTTCGTTAAATTTAAATTGAAACGATGATCGTTTTTGAATATTTAAACAAACGAAATTCGAAATTTATTTTCATTAGAAATTTTTTATTTTTACAATTTCTAAAATTCTAATTTGATTGAAATTTTTATTGTTATTTAAAAATCTTTGTATTAAACAAATTTGTTTTTTGGATTTTTTAAGTTAATTAAGTTAAATATTGAATAAAATTCATTGATTTTTAAATGTCGCATTCGTAATGAAGTATTTTTGATAATTTTGTATTAATATTATTCATACTACGTATGGTATTCACAAGTCAAGTCTATATACCAGTCTATTTGAAATCTAAAAATACAATTACTTATATAAATACTTGTATGCCTAAACACAAAATCTAGATTTAAATTGACACAATATTTAATACCATTTAGACAAATACTACATTCTTCCTATCAATCAAAAGTCCGTGACATAGTCCTCCAAATGCTTCGGAGAATATTTCATTCTTGTCTGCATGTCCAGAATATCTATATGTTGTTCCTCATACTTTTCCTCATCGGCTGCTACTTTCTCGATAGGTTTCCATGCCACGTCACGTATCGACATTGTATCTTCTCGACCATTCTTTTTGAACTTAACTTTTACAACATAAGGTGATATTACTTCCAATACCTTGGCTTCTTACACTATGGGGTCCATTTTAGAGAATCTAGGGTGAGCCCTCACAAAAACATCTCGACCCGATTGTATCCATAATGGTAAAACGATCTCTTTTGCCTCCGATTGCTGCCAATCTTTTAACGTGTCCAAAGACGAACGTCGACAAAATGCCATCAGTACCTCATGCGGACTAGAGAATTGTCATGCTGTTGGCGGTTGTACCCTTATGTTCATAAAAGCCCCTGGAGGTTTTTCTTCCCATCGATTCATCCCTTTCGCGCTCTCTTCCAACCGAAGCAAAACTGTCTTCCATATTATTCCGTTCATCCTTTCACATTGTCCATTTCCTGCCGGATGATATGGAGGATTTCTTGATTTCCTTATAATCCAATGACACAAAACATCCTGAAATTGTTCCCCTTCGAATTGCTTGCCACGATCACTATGTATCCACTCCGGCGGACCAAAGAAAGCAAATAGTTGCTACAAGCAAAATATTGCCGTCTGTGCTGTTATATCTGAAACCGGAAATGCAAATGGATGTATGGATCTTTCGTCGAAAACTGTGAACAAATATTTATTTCTTATCGCTGAGAGCTTTGGTCCGACAAAATCTATCGCTAGTCTTTGCCACGGCTTTGCTGCTTGAATAACTCTTCCTTGTGGCCTTTTCAAAAAGTATGGCTTAATTCTGACACAGATGGAACAGTTTTTAACACATATCTGTACCATCTCCTTCAGCTCAGAACTTGACATCCTTTTCTCTAAAAATTTGTATAACTGATTCATTCCCATCGAATCATGAATCACTTTTATTTGATGGCTGCAATCTTCCATGGACATAGAACGAATTCGACTTAATGCATCAGTCACTATATTTAAACAACCTTGTCTATATTGAATCTCGAAATCATATTCGGATAAATGTAACCGCCATCTACCCACTTTAGCCTTTTTAATCTTACTCTGCGGTCGTTGATCAAATAAAAATACAACACCTTGTTGACCCGTAATGACCGCAAATCGTCATCCCTAGAGAAATTTGCGAAAATGATCTATTGCAGCCACTACTGCGAATGCTTCTAACTCAATAACCGGTCATCGCTTCTCGACATCAGTTAACTTATGCGAATAAAATCCCAACGGTTGACCATTTTGTGATAATACAGCTCCTATTGAATAACCTGATGCATCTGTCTCGAGTGTAAGAATCTGGTTATCATCTGGAACTGATAGCGACGCCGATGCAATTTTTTCTTTCAGTGTCTTAATAGCATTTAAATAGTCCGACGAAATTTTAAATATTGCCATTTTCTTTGTCTCAAATAGGGGCTTCGCAATTTCACAAAAATTCTCAATCCATTTAGAGTAATAAGAAACCATACCTAAAAAGGACTCCAACTGTTTTTGATTGCTGCGTACCGGAAACTCTACAAGAGGACTAAGACGACTTTGATCTGGATACATTTGCCATTTTCAAACTTGTGACCAGAAAACGTTAATCTCGTTTTGGATATTTCACATTTCGCCCCGTTGACAACCAAGTTTACTTTTCTTCTCTTAACGGCACTTGATGATATGCTGACCTCATATCAATTTTAGAAAATAACGAATTTCCATGGATCTAATCTAACATCTGGTTAGTTAACGGAACAGGAAACGCATCCAACTTAGTCGATTTGTTAATCGTTGATGCATAGTCAATGGCCTAGCGCCGCTTGTTTGACTTACTAGTCACTACTACTACCTGCGCTCTCCACTGAGACTGTGATTGTTGAATAATACCATCCTGTGTCAATTGGCTCACCTCCTCTCTGACAAATGTTCTGTCTGCTTTGGATCTGAATCTAGATACCTCTCTGGTTGGATGTTCCGGTGCCGGTCCCATAAAAATCGATACAGGTTTAATTTTAAGTACCGGCAGTTTGTCATTGACTTCTTCCAATAGATTTTCTATTGTAATTCCTAGAACTCGAAGTGGTGGCAAATTTCCTGGTTTAACCAGATTTAACACTTGAAACTTTCTCAATATATCCATGCCTAGAACAGCCTCTTCACACAACTTTTCAGCGATCAATAACAATTCAAAAGAACCACACCTCACTACCCCTATAAACTAACTATTGGATTTCAATTCCCTTCACCACACCCGTTAAAAAATATCTGTCATCTTTTCTTGAACCTCTTTTATCATTAATTGCAATGTTGGAATCACGGATCGTTTATTTCTACATACATTGGCAAAATGTCCCATTTTTACAATTAAAACACTCTTTCGTAGTTGCAGGGCATTTCGCTTTGCTATAAGAATTGGATCCACACAAAAAAATATTTTTTTGCTTATCAGATTTTCCTGAAGAACGGTCTGTTTTGTCTCACACACTTGTTGGATAGACGACAAAGATTCGCAACTCTCCATCGCCGCTTTCACTGGTTCCTCAATTTCTACTACTCCGCAGCATCAGCCAATGTAAACTTTATGGCAATTATTTGAAAAAGAGTAAACTCTTTTCAAACACTTTTTTTATTGTTATCGTCTCGAATACCGCAGCAAAATGCGTCTCTCATGGTTTCATCCACAAATTCGATTGGGAAATGACAGTAACTAGTAGTCTTCCTTACTCAACATAAAAAATCAACCGTCTTTTCCTCTATTTCTTGAGTCATGGAGTATAATAATGTACTCTCCGACAATACATTTTTGTCCGATAAAACTATAGGGAGCAAAAATCTTACCGCCCGAGTATATTTAGACATCTCCACATCTTTTCCTAATGCGGTACAATTCAGTTCATCATAGTATCCGGCTACCGTATCACCAACGGATAACAAAAGAAAATCCAACTTCGGAGAAGCGTGTATGTCAGCTATGCACGGAATCTGCACAAATCAGTCTATGTATAAATCTGTCAAATCCGACCAATGATGCTTCCTTTAGATGAAGTGGATGAAATTTTGCCATTTATTATGATTTCAAAAATGTGGAATTCACAAGTCAAGTCTAGATACCAGTTTATTTGAAATCTAAAAATACAAATACTTATATAAATACTTGTAAAAATAAACACAAAATCTAGATTTAAATTAACACAATGTTTAATAACATTTAAACAAATACTATACTCCGTTTCCTCCAATTACGTCCAGTCCTGTAGGCGAATAATTTTACAACGCAGAATTTGATGTTTCATTCCCTTCGGATGGTGTGTTGTTGTACCACCATAGGGCTTATAGAATACTGATATTTGAGCTGAATACAATTTTCTTAACTTTCGTATGATTCATCTATATAATTCCATTATTATTTGGACAATTAATTGCACGGTACAAATAGCATCTGATACACCTATTCCTAGCTTGTCACATATATATTGCATGCTCTTTGCACCTAAAACACGTGTCATGAAGTTGTTGAAAATTGGCTTTAACATCCATCACTGATAAAAAAACAAATATCTAGCTTCAATTGCCTTGGAATCTTTGTCAGTACATCTGCTTTGTATTTTTTTACAATTAACAAACTCGATCCTTAACTCCTTCTCGTATTAGTGACACAACTCCTTGATCATTCACATCCTTCTTTTAATTAACAGCTCACAAGAAACCTTAGTAATTACCTTACCACGATCTGAAATCGTTCCAGTTATCCATGAGACCGCAGACTTGTCCGATTTTACCACCATACTCTTTAAATCACATTTGATTCTTGAATTTATTCCGTTTACCACTGCTTCTAATTCTGCGACAGTAATGTGCTTAGATTCTTTGGTTTTCCTCAACCATAATGCGTCCTCAATTATGCTTCCTTCGACTTCTAACGCCACGCTAAGAGTTATGGAACTCGACACTTTGGTAAAATACTTACGAGAGCTCTGTCAGTAGTTTTCCTGCTCACTTTTAATTTTGAAGTCAGTTTGCGTGGGGAAACACCGACTCGATTGAGTTAAACGATTATGATGGCTCACATTTGAGTGCCATTCAGCACCTTGTTGTTTCCACCATTTTCAGGTTGCTACCGATAGTTCCAATTGTTTTCTAGATGTTACAGGATACGATACGCTGTACTGGGACTTCACCGAATTTGATAACATTCTTGTTGTTTCTTACGCCTCCAATTTATCGATAAAATTTATCCACATGAAAATCCAAAAACTATATAGCAAATAATCGATAACCGAGCTTTATACCCTGATATCCCAGCCACTTATTGACAACAACACCACAATTGTTAACTGTAACGGCCATTGTTGCTAGCACCTGCAACTGTGATAGGAGAGAGTCGGTGCCTACAAACTCCCTTGTTCATATCCCGATCGACAATAACTTTCTATATGACCAAATTTCTGACATTTATAGCTTATTAAAGCTGAGCTAAAGTTCTGTTCTAATTTATTAAAATTACATATCTTTTAAGTAATTTTTAGAAATTTTTAATTTAATTTTTATAATATTTTTTGAAATTATTTTTACTGCACATATTTGAAGCAAAATTATTTTAATAAAATTAATTATATTTTTCCCTCTGTTAAAAGTAAATATGGTAACAGTATATAAGAATTTGAAGGTCAATTATTATATTGACAAAAAATATCATAAAATTATAAAAATTATTTGTTAACGAATGGAATGTTTTAGTAATTAATATACCCTAGCTGTGAAACATAAATGCAAATATGTACTAAATAAAAGTAAAAGCTGATTAATTAAAATTTTATTTATTTTGATTATAATCTATCTAGTAAAGATCATTTGCTTGATTGCGATTATCATTAAATTTCAATTGCTCTTACGTATGGTAACATTCATCAACAGTTTCTTTTATAAATTAACAAATGAAAATAATGAATAAATTATTCTTTTCAATTTTTAATAAATAAATTAAAGATATGTTATTTATTAAAAAACAATTATCGTTCACTTTTTCACAAAAGTCTAAAATAATCTCATAAATGTGTTTTATCAATAAACAATAATCTATTTCTGAGATGAAACCTTCCACACTCGATGCGATCAACTCAGTTATAACCATCACATTGAATCACAAAAACACTTTTCTCAAATGACAATTGTCAGTGATTCGTTAATGAGTATAGGATCGATCAAAATTAGTTTCTTTCTAAAATTCTTTCTAAAATTCTTTTTAAAAATTCTTTCTAATAATTAAAATTAAATAAATTTTCTAACATCCAATAATTTTTTAGTATATCTTTTAAATTAATATTATTTCCAAAATAGGCATATATATTAACCTGTTAATAAGATAAATATCTCTTAACGTTTTGATTCACCGGTTTAATATACAATATTCAAACAACATTAAAGCTTTGAGAAAAGGCCTTCTTCATTGAATTTGTACAAAAGTAGGAGATGAATGATCCGTTGGAATCTAAAACTCTTAAAAAAGCATGTAAGTATTACTTATCTATTGTCGTTTTTATTATCAGGTTTATCGGGCTTTGGAGTTTTTAGACTCCCAAGGAGAGCACAACTTACTTCTATCCGTATCATATTTAATGTTTGAAATATTTAGCGAAGGGAGTGTCGCAGTAAGGTATGACTTGGTCATCTAGAAAACCATAAAGTTTCGATTCTTTGACAATTGAAACTCGTTGCATGGTTGTGTTCTTTGGCTGCGGAAACAGTGTGTAAACATTTATGAACAAAGTTTGAAATGGGTAGGAGACACTTCTCACTGAATAAATGTTGACAAAGTTATAAAAATGTGGTTGACTTAACATGACATTTAGTAAAAGATCCCAAACTGTACACGCTAGCATAAGCGAATGGGTCCAATGACCCAAGCTAATGAGGAATTTAAAGTAACCACAATATCTAGTGGAACTCCTGTTTGATATAAAAGTGAGGCATTCTTTTATCATCTTTCCAGTTGTACAAAAATGTTTTGATTTAGTGAAAAGATTGTAAAAGGCATGAAAATCTTGATCACAAATAGTCTATAATATATGGTAGGTGGAAACCGACCAGAGTTATGAAAGATCAAAGACTTACTTTCGGAGGCCATGTAGGAAGACCAAAACTAAATTCTGTGGTTTTCCGAAATGAAATATATATTATAATTACATCAATGCTTCTTTAGCTGTAATCCATATGGTTAGAAAGAGACATTAGAGAGTGTGAGAAATATTTTTAAATGGCGTTTATTGTATGTTGTTTTAGGATTGTGTTTCTCCCACCCAGATGGAAGATTGATATTTTAAATATTTTAAAACGTCTGATTGTTTAATCAATTATTAAAATTTAAACAACCATTTTCAAAAATAAATTAATATTTCATAAATAATATTTTAATAATAATTTTATTAAAATTAATAAAATTTATTTTTAATTTAAGGTATAATTAAATTTGTTTTAATAATAAGACGTTAAAGAATATTATTAAAAAATTATCAATCAAGAACGATGACGAGCTACGCAAGTTTTACGGAGAATTGCTCTAGTGGCAATTCAAATTTTGATATAAATAAATTTATTGAAAACTCAATTAATGTTCTTAATAGAGAGGAAATATGTACTCACAAGATGATAATGAAACCCTAGATATGTATTGTAAGGATAAATAACTATATTTATATCTATATTATTTTTTACTATACTAACTAGGGAACCTCCCGAACCCGCACATACCGATTTCGATGAAAGTTGGTACATATATAGTGTGAGGAATATTTGGCATGTGAATGTTTTTGTGTAGTGTTTGCATGTTTAAATGTTGCATGTTGATTTGGGATTGTGCCTCTCCTAACCAGATGGATTATCAATATTTAATTTCTTATAATCTGAAACTAATTTATTTAAATTTAGACCCCTCATGTCAATGCAAACTATCCGATCCAATCAAAAATACGCAAAACACCATAATGCATACGACTGACATGGAAGTCCACGAACCAACACAAGATGAATCAACCGGAAACCGAAAAACCAAAAAGAGAAAGAAAAAGAAGGCACTACTTACCAACACGTAGTCAAAACTTTTCTAGTTATCTCTTGCAAGAAGAAATAACTCTTCGTCTTGGCGAGGCGAAGGCAGAGGCGCAAGCCATTAGCCGGATATTCCAAATATCTTCGCGATTTTTGGCATTTGATTTGGTCGCAATTCAAATTTTTAATTTTTATTATTGAAACTTTTAAATAATTTTATTGATTTTATTTTTGTAAATTTTTAAATAATTAAAATCAAATTAATGTTTAAAAATGACTATAAAAATATTTTATTTCAGCCAATAAAATTTAAATTAAATATTTTTGAATAAAATAATCTTCTCAAGTATAGTTCAGATTATAATGGAAGATATTGAAAATTGATTGATGGATCTAAGTGAAAGCAATACTATTGATCATCAAAGAGATGATAAGAAATGTGAATGTAATAAATATTCTGTCAAATGTGTGAGTTCTCTTAACATATTGAACTCTCCGCGCTGAATAAGATACACTTTGAACCACCTACTCATAAAGCCTAGAACTCGAGATATTCGACTTTTTTAGGTTTCAAAAAATTTTTGAATTTTATGTCAAAAGATAAAAAAAACAAAGGGTGAATTTATTATTTATTCATCAAAGTCACCACAAAAATGATAATCAATGTAAAAATGATTAAAACAAAGTGGTGATTTGCACCAGGAACAAATAAGAAAAGGTATCTCTCCGCATGACAACTGTGAACATGTTAGAGGCACATTATTGAAACAAAAATCTGTAGGATTTACAAACTGTTCATAATCATCAATGTAACCACAACAAAACCAAGCATATTTTCAAGTATTAGCATATCTTGGAGATGAAAATTGATTATGAATAAGAGAGTGAATTTTGATGATTTCATCTCTTAAGTGAAGCGTTACATTAATCGAATGAAGCAACACAAAATCTGAAAATTTACGATAATAGTTTTTGTATACACGAAAAAATATCTATCTAAAGGTTGACACATCCCTGTAGTTTTAGGTGCAATCATCACGATTTTTAAATTCTTATTCTGTTCTTTAGAAGCCATCCTCAAACTGCCATTATTATAGCAGCTTCATGAATCAACAAGCAGAAGAGATTCTTCGCCAATATTTGGGAGTAAAACCTTCCTTGTCCACTCATGTAAATGCGCCTTACCCAATTTACCCGATGATGATGTAAGTAGATAGATGCTATTTGGCCTTAAAACCTTTTTCGCAACTTGTGGACCGAACTTTCCTCTAGCTTCTTGAAGAACGATCAATATTGGAGATAGAAGACTACCACTCGCATATATAATAGGATATGGACAAGTAACTCCATCAGTCTTGTCCCATTCTTCAATCGGTCTACAATATTCGCAATTAATTCATCGGCCATCTTATGGGATAGTTCTTTAAATCAAAAATAATTGTTTCTTTGACTTACTTTATGTTATTTATCACAAAAAGGTATGTAGTTTTTTCTTAAAAATCAACAAATTGAACACAAATTTAAATAAAATTTATTAAATATTTTAATGAAAACTAGTACATGAAATTTAGGAAACAAAACCTATTGATAACGACAGAACATCTTTGATGCCTATGTAATTAAATACGTTTAATAAACGTTGATTACCATAGAAATTTACAAATTACAAACAACACAGCAATATAGAAAAAATGTCGCGACAGCTTCGCTACGCGAAGCAATGTGGTTACATTGATGACTATGAACAGTTTGTAAATCCTACAGATTTTTGTTTCAATAATGTGCCTCTAACATGTTCACAGTTGTCATGCGAGAGATACCTTTTCGTATTTGTTCCTGGTGCAAATCACCACTTTGTTTTAATCATTTTACATTGATTATCATTTTTGTGATGACTTTGACGAATAAATAATAAATTCACCCTTTGTTTTTTATCTTTTGACATAAAATGCAAAAATTTTTGAAACCTAAAAAAGTCGAATATCTCGAGTTCTAGGCTTTATGAGTAGGTGGTTCAAAGTGTATCTTATTCAGCGCGGCGAGTTCTATATATGTACCAAATTTCATCGAAATCAGGATGTGCAGGTTCAGGAGGTTCCCTAGTAAGATAACATTTACAATATTATAATAATGGATCCAAAATATTCTGAATTAAGTCTCTTGATGATTTTTGTTTAAATAAACAAAAAACGTGCACTTTTTAAAATGAGGATAAATTTTTGAAATTTGACTTATTAATTATTGATGGGAAATTCTTACATGTATTATGAAAGAATATTATTTCAAAATATGTCGTTTTTATTTTCTTAAGAATTATTATTATTTTCTGAATTTACTTATTAATTTTATAAATTAACATATAAACAAACAAATTTATATCGATTATATTTCCATATTCGGATTCAAGTAATTGACGAACTGAGGATGGGAGAGATGTTTACAATAGATCTCATACTCCGGATGTAAAAATTTTCTTTAAAAAATGATAAGACATCAAACGGCCTGGAATTATTTATATTTTTCGTATTTTTATTTATTGTTTATCAAAAAATATTGAAATAAAATTATCTTAATTATTGATTAATTATTACGATTTAAATTATTATTTGATATTTTTTAATTTTGCTTTTCAATTCTACATATTTAAAAAAAATAATTAGTTTTCCTTTCAATAATAATATAAATATATTATCGAGAAACGGGTCGTTTTTGTTGCGCAGAAGAAGCGCGGAAGACACCTCAAAACGACGATTTTTTTCGACTTTCAGGTACACATTTATCGAGCTTTTTCGACACTTTCCAATTTGCTTCAAGTGCCAAGCGATGTTTGTGGGATTAATGTTAAGCTCTTCTGCAAGTGCTCGAACAGTCGTGCGTGGATCGGCTTACACTAGCTCCTTCAATTCGTCGTTGTCAATCGTTGATGAGCGGCTTCCATGAGACTCATCTTCTAGGCTGGTATTGCCAGAGCAAAACTTTTGATACGAGCGCTGCACCGTGCATTCCTTGACACTTCACTTGCCACAAACTTCGTTGATGTTTCGAGCGGTTTGAGCTGCATTACACTCTCGCTTGAACTTGTAGAAATAAATGTTGTGAAAATCACGTTTTGTCATCTGCAATTAAAGTCGAAATTATTAACAAAAAAAATTATAGTAAGTTTTAGACAAATGTATATCTGACACTGACATAATATCTGATATATCTGACATAACATTTTGGTAAATACAAAAAATCAAAAATCTACATTCCTTTTGTAACACCTAATAGAAAGATTTGAAGGACGCAGTTTCAAATTATTTTGGCCAACAGTTGTCGGAATCCATTAAAAAAGCCTTCCATTATTTCTTCATTATAGTAGGGGGAAAATGTATGTATCTGAATTGCACATTTGGATTGGGCTTAGAATGGCTTCAAAGTCACAATATATGATAATGTCCACTTTCTGCATCTTTTCATATTCTTTGAATTCGATATAATCTTCCTTTGGAAATTCCGCTCTGATGCAATGATTGTTATTGCAATAGCCCTTGTGCTCCTCACACTTGATTATAGCTTCAGCACCATTAAAGTGTATAAAACATCTTTTACAAATCTCGATCCTTTCTGTATGTCTTGATATTTGAGATCGGATAAGGCGCTCAAAGTTCTTGATCCAGATGAAGTACCTCTTTTTTCCATCATCTAGCAGGAGCAAGTCCATATGATCTTCCAATTCGCTTTTACATACAAGTAAGGGATAAAATTTTTCATTCTCCAATCCAAATATGTTGATTGATACATAGTTGTGGCTTCCGAATTTAGTGATTTCATCCAAGCTCGGTGGGAATTTTATGCAGTTGAAGTCATATTTGTGCTGCAGATTTTCGTATTTAGATACTCGTGATGCATGATATTGATCCTTAACATATTTTGACAATATAACATACTTGAAGCCATGTTGTAATTATATTTTACATTAACGAATGCTCCTTTCTAAAATATCCATTCAGGAAGCGGTATGTAGGAGCTGCCTCTCATTGGGGAGTATTTATGAACATGAATTATCAATTGGTTAACGGATGCAAGAGTCCATCTACTCTTCTTTTCCTTGCTCTCATCAGCTTCCTTCATTATCTTGGCATATTCTTCATTGAGCCAGTTCATAATATCATCGGATTCTAACATTGGCCTATTTTTGGTCTTGAAGGTGATAATTCATCATCAACATTGGTGAATGTTGCCTCCAATTTAAGGTTGACTTTGAAAGCCTTGAAATCAACCATGTTGTCTTGTAGAATCTCCATGGTTTCCTTCTTGGAATATTCATGAAACTCATGGAGACTTGTAACCTTGCTGCTTAGGTTAGCCTGGGGAGCCTTGATAACATATTGACGTACCTTCTTATTCAATGAAGCTTTATGAATTGGTCTCTGTCTTGAGCTTTTTGATGGAAAATTTATGATATTTGTATCATTTGCACGTTTTGATGGAACATTTGCTGCCTTGGCAGCCTCGGCATCATTTGAAACATGTATCTCTATTTGAACATTTGTAACATTTGGTGCTGCGAGAACTAGATACACTGATGATGTGAATATTGTCTTCTTGGACTTCACTGAAAAGACGCTCAAATGGCCCTTGTGACATTCATAAAATTGATTATAGTCACCACTACTTGCATGTTGACACACTGGACAAATGGAATTCTCACATCTATTGAACACATATCCATAGTTACGCTGCATTGTATCATGACAATTTTGCGGATTGTGAATATTGGCCATACAGTATCTGTATAATGAACATTGTTGAATTTTCATTCGAACTTTCTCTTGAATCATTCGTGACATGTATTGCCTGAATATACTTTTTCGATTTGGTGAAAGGAACCTGGTGGTGATTATGTTCATTGGAAAATTCTTCAAAGCTTGATTGACATACAACTTCACATTTTGGACAGATGAAATACTCAATTGAATTGAATAGGTATTTACAGTTATTGTAGAAATTGAAATTTTAAGAAAATATAAATTAATATATGTGCGAAGCACAATTAAAAACTCACCATTTTCGTAAGTGGATTTTGAAATAATGACAAAATACCTTGATATCGCGATATCTCATAACATTTATTACAATTACTTTAATTGATGCATCAAAAGAAAGAGACATATATAACAAGATTTATTAATACAACAATACAACTTGCATCAACAATTAAAAACAACGAATTTCTGACAATTTCCAGATTGGATAATTTTTACCATCAGTTTCTTTTTTACCTTGTATGCATATTTTGATAAATGCCATAGTATAATTAGACTAGTCCATTGTTGGTTTTTCATGACCCATAAAATCTCTGAATTTTAATCCATCATCTGATCGAAAATATTGTTCTCTATGCTCACTCAGTTTCCCATCTGGTCTTGTTCCAACTTCTTGTAAGGCAATATTCAAAAGATCGTAATTGCGATCCTTTACATGGTAGCTAAATTTGCTCTTTCTAACATATGCCGGATCCCTCAATTTAATTGATTTCAGATATTTCAAAAGGTTAATCTGATATCCTCTATATGTTGTTGATGTAGAAACCCATAATGAGTAAGGTTTTTGTGGAGCATCTCTTTGTTTTGGTTGAGTATAAATAACTTGGTTAACCTGGTTAACCAGGGCTTCAGCAATTGGAGCCTGAATATCCTTGGTTGTCCAACTAGCCTAGGCAGCCTGACTAGTCTAGGCCGCCCTACTGGTCTGGATGGTTTGACTAGCTTAGGTTGATCAGCATTTATCTCTTCAGTTAATTGGTTAGGTCCATTAATTGTCTCATCATCAATCTTCTTTTCTTCAGTTACCTGGTTAAGTTCATTAAAGGTTTTAAACTTCAACTTCATTTCAGCAGGAATAACTTGATTTGACAAATGTATTTTGAAATAATGACAAAATGTCTGGATGTTGCGATATTTCATAACGTTTATTACATTTATTTTTTGATGCATTAAAACAAAACACACTATTATAATAATATTACTTATTACTTTTAAAATAGCAAAACTAACACTTGTTATTAATTTGTTTTAATGAATCACTTTTAATAAATAGACACAAGATGGGAATTTGAATTGAAATGAATACTGACGTAAATTTTTAACAAAATGCTGCGTAATATCAATTACAAAGGATTTATTGAAGAATGCATGAAAGACCTCCATTTTGGTACTAAACCGTGTCAATGTGTTTTACACTTTCCGGAGTACCCCATCATAATCTTCCGCAATGGAAAATGTCGAATAATGGGCTGTAAACAACCAATTGATCCATCCACTTTACCATTCAATATCACCAATGTCAGTATACAATCTATTACAGTGACGCGTGATTATGGTGAGCCTATAAATATCAATGCTTTGAAAAAGACTACTCCGAATCATTTTGAACCTGAAATTTTTCTTTCTTTGAGATTCACTTGTTTCAATCCAATATGTGTAAATGTTTTTGGTTCTGGGAAAATTGTAATCACCGGTTTGAGAGATTTAAACTATAAGGATTTTGTTACACGTGTTTTTGACTATATTTTGTTTACAACTATGTAAGTTGTGTTTCAAATATATTGCTGTATCTTCAATCAAAATCTTCTGTATATTATACATTGTACATAATTGTTACAGCTGTACATGCTATGTAAATAAATGTTTTGTTGAAAATAGTCATGTTATACATGTATTCATTCAAAACCTTGCAAACTATAAAATGTTAACTATACAATACGTTGACACGATGAATGGAATACGTTGACGTTATGAGTGAATCAGTGTATCCTTTACTAATGCAAAATGTCCCTTGGTTACCGTTGCTATGGTAACTAAGACCTTGGTTACCGTTGTTGCCTAGGCTATGGTGATCGCGACCGTTGCTAGGGTATCGGGAACCAATCAGAAGCGTTTACAAGTGAGTCGGAACCGTTACTATGGTAACCGCTGACATGGCAACAGTTGACCCCCCCGGGGTGGTAATGAACATGTAATGAACATTTTCCCCTTACTCATTGTATAAAATGTGTTTATGTAACTGAAATTTTATTTTTAAAATGATTCCTTCATAATTTGCTTATAATGAGGAGGTAATTGGTTTTTGAGTTTTGGTTCGTTGATCAAAATTTAAACAGTTTTAAAAAAAGATTATTTTGAATTTAATTCAAATTGAAAATTTAAAAAATTAATTTGAATTATAAAAACAGGATAAAAAGATTAAATTAAAAAAACATATTTAAACATTAAATATTTTTTTAAAAATTTTAATATATGTAAAATCATTTTGATAAATATATTTGTTTAAAAATTTAAAAAAGTTGAATGTTGTTTTGACTTAATTAAAATTATAAATGAAAAATTATTTGAAAATAGAGATCAGCGGATTAATTATTAATTAGGAAAATAGTTGGAAAATTTGTTTGAAAGTTGTTTTATAATAAAGATATAAATTGAGTAAAATGAATTCTGATATTGACGTCACAAATACTTCTCACATTTATTATATAATATTCTGTTTTCTATGGTAGACTCACAACTTATTGAGAGTACCACATGCAACATTTTACAATTTAATAAATTTTTTCAATTGTAAAAAATTGTAAATCACAATTTATGATAAAAATGTTTATAGAAATTCAAGTAAATAATAATAATTATAATAATGCAAATAGTAATAATAAAAATAATAATAATTATTATTAAAGATTTTATTTTTTGTCCAAATAATATAAATAATTGTTATTAAATTCTATTATGACAAAAACAAATTCTCATTCATTAATGACAAACAAGAAGGATATAATTTATTTCATTTATTCTAATGAAATGTTTTAATTGAATAAAAATAAATAAAAATGTTTTTTTCCTTTTTTTCTTTAGAAAATTTAGTTGATGTATTTGAAAACTCACCCCTTTTAAATTTAAATGATATGCTACAGGAGACCATCCAATTAATCATAAATTAATTGGTTGCTAGGTGACAGTTCTACGATATTTCTATGTTGCTTTTTTATTTCTGGGAAAATATTTTTTAAACGATTTATTTATTTATTTATTTATTCATATTTATTAAGGAATTTCAAATATTTTATATATTGAAGTTAAATTAAATACTATTATAAAAACATACTAAATCTATTGGAAAAGTAAATATTTGAGTAAATGAAAATCAAAATATGATCTTAAAAAATGTAGTTGATCAACAATTGAAGGGTTTTTATTGCTTTTACAAACGGAAAACTACTTTATTTAATGTCGAAAATTCAACAATTTCGTTTCTTAATTAATAGGCAAAAACATTAGTAAGATAAAATAGTTAATATATTATTTATAGCAATATAAGTTATATCTCATCCAACTTTTCCACTTTACTACATGAAGTATACTGATTCAATATTGCTTGCTTTGTAACGTTAGCGATAAATCATGAGTACTTTGTGATGGATCCGACTCCACTTTTACTGTCAGTTCGTCATCGTCTACCTGCGTTCCTGGGTGACCCCGAGACTAATTATTGAGGTCAAAATTACATTTCACGAATTTCCTGAACCAATTTTAGACTGACCACTTCGGAATAGCATTGTATCCAAATACACTATTGATGTTTTGCATGGTTTCTAATGCTGAGGTTTCACGTAGGAACTCGTACTTCATAGTAGTTCGAATTTCTGTCTTCTCAATTTTTTAAAATATTGATTATTAAAACAAGTTATTAATAATTTTAATTGATGTCTTCAAATAGCAAGAACAAAAAAGATTGAGCAAAAAAATGTTAAGTCATTGTCAAATTATAACTACTTGAATTTATTGTAATCATGTCTAAAAATTTCATACTTGACAACATAATAAGGGGTTCCAATCCCGGGATCTCGGACCCAAATGGGTGTCCCGAAATCCCGGGATTATTGACCAAAATCCCAGGATTACTGGTTTCCTTATTTTTTCTCAATTTTTTTTATGAAAAATTACTTTCTATTTTAATAAGATTTTAAAATAATTGTTTTTATCAATTTGGCGAGCGCAATTTGCACCACAAACTTCCGTCGTTGGAACGGGAAGAAAAAAGAAACAGATCGAACATAAAGTATTTTGACACATAACACTTAAACACGATCCGAATCGGCAGAATAGAGGCGTCTATCGACATAATCATTGAGATGGATACTCTCGTATTGTCTGGGCATATTTGAGTTGATGATTGAGAGTTCGTTGAAGTTCTGACTGTAATTGTGGTTTGTGTCATGGTTAATTCCGTTTTTTATTCTGTTCGCCAATCTGCTTCAGTTAAACAAAAACATTTATTTTTGTTCATTCAATTAATTTCATGAATTTTTATTTAAATTGATTTTTGTAATTTGGTTTCGTGTTTTTTTTGAACACCACAATCAAAAAAAGCTAAAAAATTATTTTTAATTTTTACTAAACTACGAACTTAAAACCAAAAAAGGGTTTAAAATATTTTCTGGTTATAAACATGTATCTTAATAAAAGAATTAAAAGTAATTTTTAGCATTTTTATGTAAAAATTACTTTTAAAATAAAAAAAGCTTTTTTTCAAAAACCATTTTTTAATTTTTAAAGTCATTAAGAAATATTATAAGTCACAATCTCAAGTATTTTCAAAAGGATACATAAAAGAAGCGATGAAAAAAACTCGAAAGGTTGTAAAATTATTTAAACCATTACTGCAGCAGTACGATATTTTACTTAATTACATACGACGAGAGCATAACATGACCAGTAATATGTCTCTGATTCTAGACTGCAAAACACGTTGGGTTAGTTTAGTTAACATGTTGGAAAGACTGCTAATTGTAAAGTCACCTGTTCAAAAAGCTCTCGTTGATGTGAAACAAGTGTCCGTTTGACTGATGAAGATTTTGAAATCATGAAGAAAATCGTTTCTATACTGAAATCATTTTAAATAGCAGTTGCAGCTATCTGCAGAAGCGAAGCTAAGCTTTTGACTGCAGAAGCCACAATAAATTTTCTTCAACAGAACCTGCAAGCACAATCTCATTTTCTTAGCGAAGAGCTTCTCAAATCTCTTCACAAACGAATTTTAGAACAGGGGTACAATGAAGCATCCTTCAATATCTGCACAACCCGCAAGCACAGTTTGCAGTCTAGTCAGGCAAACGAGGGTCTCATTTAGAGAGTGTATATCAATATTTACTGATAATTCCTCCTACGTCTGTGTAATCGGGAAAAGTTTTCTCTTCGCTAAATATTAGGTTGAGGAATAAGTTCCCTCCGTTTTTTGAATTTTTAATCAATTTTTAATCAATTGGTTGGCTGAATTCTTCGAGTCAAAACCTGGCGATTTCTACCAAAGAGGCATTGAAAAACTCGTTGAACGTTGGGAAGAAGTCATGAACAATGGTGTAGATTATATTTGTGATTAATTTGTAGTAGCTTTTTTGTTAAAAAATAAAATTTTAATTTTTTAAAAAACGGCGGGAACTTATTTATTCAACCCAATACCTATGCAATAAGAGTCGCTCCAATTTGAATGATAACACTCTTGAGAAATTATCTTTTCTACGCTTAATTTTTTCGCGATTATGATTCTTGTGTCAAAAATAAATGTTATTTATTAGATTTTTTTTAATTATAAATTTATTATTTTTCGTTTGAATATTTTTATATTATTTGTTCGTTTTTTTATTCTAAAAATAAACTTATTAAATATAATCTGAATACCGGGATTGGAAGAAATTTAATGCTGAAATCCCGGGATTGTAAATATGCTCCGGGATTGGAACCCCTAAACATAATAAGTAGGGGAAAAATGTTCCTTCTCCGGCAGACCCCCCCCCCGGGGGGGGGTCGATAACTA
>MQRK01249039.1:0-21150 GCA_001938485.1 Girardia tigrina
CGCGACCGTTGCCATGGCAACCCCGCGTGGTAACTGGTTACGTAACCATGGCAACCACGGTAACTAGTTACGACCCCCCCCGGGGGGGTCATGTGGGGAGAACGCCCATTTTTCCCCTACCAGTGTTAAACCGACCACTGACGATCACGAAAGCGACAGTGATTCGCGATTGCAGAGATACGACGTTTACGTTACTTCGAGAGTTCATGGAGAGTGTGCACCGATCAGCGCCATGGTTGGGTTGAATTGTATCACTCTCGATTACAATCTGATTTCGATTCCTGGGAGATTAATTCAACCGGATTATTTCGTCGGTGGCTCCTCAAGTGGTTCTAATGATTGCAAAAAAGAGATCAAGTGCTCAGATATTCCCAAATCCATCGATGCGTTCGGACGATTACTAAATGTATGTCCTTCTATAATTATTGTGTTTATTTATATGAAAATAAATGATAATAATAATAAAAATAATAAAATTAAAAATAATAAAATTAAAAATATTATCAAAAATAAAAATAATAAAGATAAAATTAAAAATAATAAAATTAAAAATATTATCAAAAATAAAAATAATAAAGATAAAATTAAAAATAATAATAACAATAATAACAAAAACAAGAATAAAAATATTAGTAAAAATGATAAAGATGAAAATAATAAAAATAGGAAATTTAGTCAAAACATAAATGACGATAAAAATGATATTGACGCGACCGAACACTTTCCTCCCCCCTTGGTGACCCGCAGGGGGTCAGTATATGATGAAAGCTTCCACTGCGCTGCTACTGCAACAACTGATTTGTTCTGATCTCCTGTTTTGATACGTAGGTACTGAGTTTCTTGAAAGCAAACATTTTCCATCTTTTATATTATTGCTTTAATGGCTTCTGGTGATTTGGCATCCTGCATATAAATTTGTGTTTTAACATCAATATCTTCCACACAGTGTGTTAGAAGATATAACATTAATTCTCCCTTATTCCATTTATGACGCATAACTTTGTCAATCATTTTCTCGATCTTATAGAAATAGGCGCTTGAGGAATCTGTGCCTTTTCGATATGATATTAAATCTTGCAAGTCTTGAATTAAGTACGTAGGCCGACTAAAAGCTTTCCTCAATCGTTCCTCGAAATTGGAAATTTTAGGATCCACTGATTCATATGTAACAATTAAATCTTTACTTATGAATGCTTTGATGACGATTCCTTGGATTGCTTCTGTCACGCCCCTAGTTTTATTTATGCCAATTTTAAGCGCTCAGAGCCCCCAGTGGCTATTAGGGGTCAGCCACAACCCTATCTTAAACTATGCCTTGCTCACTATTCATTTTAGTATCTACCTATATAGGGGTCGGACGCCTCTTCTCGCTCGACATCTGTCTAACAGTGCCGAGTCTGAAGGGCCTGCGGGTTCTAATAAAGATGGGATGGGCTATGGGCCCCCCACCTAGCAGAGTGTCGTTCGGGGATGATAAAGTTATTATTATTCCTGTATTTTGTTTCTGTTATTAAAATTTGAACGGTTACTAAAAGGAAATAGAGTGGTCAACGATCGTTACTAAATCTCGTTTAAGTCGTTCGTATTACATCGATTATATTTCTACTAGATATTGCGTGTCAATGTTATTTAGTTCGCCTAATTATAGTCAATCTATCAAGAAAATCTTTCATTGTATTTAAATTATTGATGTAACATATAAGGACTTTACCCGAGTTAAATTATCACTATTAACCTCGATTTGCAACTGAAATTAAGAGGTTCAATTTACCAAATTAAGTTTTAATCCTCGAATGAAACAAAACCGAGACATTACTTTATCTGTCTTATATCTATCGTACCTCTTATTCTTTAAACTCCTTATTTTAAGACTCTGTTAATCGACAACACAAAAAAAAGATGAAATTCAAATAAAATTAAATAAGCATAAATAAGATAGGAAGATTTAGTTGTAAAATAAAAATTTTTTTATCGTTGTTACGGTGATAGACAATCGCATCAACCTAGTTGGTTTCTTTATGTTCGTCCAATACTGATACATTCACTCGATAAATAATTCTAGAAAACGATTACAAAATTCTTTTTTATTTACCATTCTACTATATTTGCTTTTAATATTCGAACTTCATACTACTCAAATAACTAGACGTAATAGTAATTTAGCAAGAACTAAAATAACTAGATGTAATTAAAATAACTCGAACTACTAGATGCAATAACAATTTAACAATAAATAATTCTCGAACTCTATCCTCAATAAATACTCTCGATAAAAATCGTTGGTTTCAATCATTATACTTAAATGGAACGGAATTAGTTGAAATTATCAAATATCAAGTAAGTACTCAGGTAAATATTATCAAAACAATGAGGGAAATCGTAAATAAAACTATATTTATAAGATGAAAAGGAGTATTTCGTCCTAAAGACTAGGTGTCCGCCGAGGACAGACTTGCGGTCCTGCATCATCGAGAGCTGACTCGTCACGGCTCTCTGGGAGAAATGACTGTAGTGACACTGAAGTCACGTCTATGATAACCGGGTCTGCGTGACTCCCGACATTTTTCCATTTCTCGTTTGAACGCAGATTCTCTCGAGGCATGAGTTATGAAGACGGCGGTTGCGGCGGGGACGACAAGCGGTAACTAAAAGATTAAATAAGACGGTGAAAATACAATCGTTCGCGCCTGTAACGACCTCAACTTAGGTTGTCGGCAATACTGCTAAATCGACCTCTTAAATAAAATATTTAGACTGTCAAAAAATTAAGAGTATTAAAAATCAACCAAAAATTAAAACATATAGATTTTGTCGAATACATTTATTACGTATAATAAAACAATTACCAAAATACGTTAATAATTACAGCAAAACTGTAGTCGCCCGGAGGTCCGTACGGTAAATCGCTCTGAAGTAATACCGGATTGAATTTTTCGCTCGTCGGCGCGTCGATCGGGTCGAAACGCCTGTGGATTGTCCGTCGGAGGTGGGATACTTCGCTCGATATCACTCGTTTTCTTTCGTCAATTGCGGCGTCGAGTCCTCGTCTAGCTGTGCGTCTCCTAGTCGGGATTCCTTTTCTTCGTAGTCGTCTGAGTTCTCGCGTTGAACTCTGGTGCAGCGTTTCAGATATATTTCTCCTTCTTGAAATTTGTCGAAAAATTTGCTCTTTTTGTGTCGAAAATTGTGAGAAATTGTGAAAAATTGAGAAAAATTGAGTTTTTGTCTGAATGAATGTTATATTTATAACACTCATCATTTCGCTTATCGGGGTGTGTTCTGATCGTGGCCGTTTCTGGTTGGCTGTTACAGGTAATTTTGGATTTTTATTCGTCAGGGCTGGTTGTTTCTATGCAGCATGTCCAAATATAGACAATGACTGCTTTGTCACAAGGCTCCTTTGTCACCGGTGACTATTCATCGCGTGATGTTGTTCTTCCTTTGTGGGCCTGACTCATCGTAAGTTTTGTTTACTGTTCTTTGTCTTACTTAATTGACCTTTGTCCTTCTTTAATTAATTTATGTATCTTTTCAGGGGTAGAACTTTTCAGGGGAACGCGTCAGGATTTTGCGGGTGACCTTCAGGGATTCCTCGTCTTCGGGGCTACAAGTGGAGGGTCTGTTGGTCTCATAATGTTGACGGATCCCCTTGGAGGTGACTTGATCATTTTCTGTCTGGTTTTTTAATTAATTATTTCTTGTTAGGGCTAATAACTCTTCTCAGGACGTCACAAAAGGGTATCGAAAGGATTCCGGGATTCTACGGCAATATAAGCGATAATTGTTATAACTGATTGTTATATATTTTTCTTTTTTCTTTTTTTTAATATATGTATTCTATGGTCATTGCCTTTTCTCTTTTTGTAAAATTGTTTGATGTTTACTATAGTAGGTTTTTGACCGCAACACTTCATTAATCTGTGCCACTTCGAAGAACCGTTTGCAATCTCCAATAAAAGTGTCGATATCTTCTTTATCACTGAATGTTTTTGGAGCTAAATTGAATGCAATATTCGGCGTGGTGGCCATATAAGAATTTTCCAACATTTATTTTTAATAACAAATTACACAATAATTTGAATCTGTTACAAATTTTCAGATGACATGAGGTGCGAACCAACCAATTGTAATTGAGGTGAACTCTCATTGGCTGCCCGTTGGCATGTATGTGACATACGAATGTATTAATTTGTCATTTTTCTCTCTTGTAGTTATTATGGAAGAGGCAGTGAAATCTCAACGAGAAATCATCTATTTCCTATGGAAGGAAGACAACCCCACTACAGATATTGTGCACCGTTTACATCGCGTCTTTAGTGATGCCGCTATGGGAAAAACGGCTGTCTTTAAGTGGGTGCAACGATTCCAGACAGGGAGGATGATGAACGCAGTGGGCGACCAACAACGTCCGGATGTCATGAAAATGTGAAAGTTATCGAGGAAGTAATTCTTGGAGACAGATATCTCACTATCCATGAGATAGCAGCTATTACAGGCGTTTCTAAAAGTCAGGTGCACCGCATCATGTCAGAGGAGCTGCATATGAGGAAACTGACTACCAGGTGGGTGCCACGCCTCCTCAACAACGACCAGAAGGCTAATCGAAAGTCTGCTTTTTAAGAACTGCTGCAACTGGTTCATGATCTCGGTGAGGTGTTCTGGTCACGGATTTTGACAATGCACGAAACGTGGCTACCGTTTTATCTTCCTGAAACCAAGGAGCAGTCCCGTCAATGGTGCCGCCTAGGTGACAGCCCCCCTTTAAAGGCGAAGACCTTCCCTTCAGCCGGGAAGGCAATCGTTACAGTCTTTTGCGACTGTGATGGGATAATTCACAGTGATTACCTGTCAAAGGGGGTCACTATCAACAGTGAATACTACATGAACCCGCTCGTCAAAGATCAACGCAAAGCTCTCAAGAACAAACGGCGAAGAAAGTTGTCATCCATCCCATTATTGCAACAGGACAACGCACGTCCCCATACAGCAAAGTTGACTGTCAGTACCGTGCAACGATTGGGCTGGACACTCTTGCCTCACCCCGTCGCCATATCCACCGGACCTCGCGCCGAGTGATTATCACCTTTTCTCGGCATTCGAGGACATCATTTCGCGAATTTGGATGAAATGAAAACAGCAGCCAGTACGTGGATTGCGGAGACACCGCGTATTTTCTTCGATAATGGTATTAGGAAGTTGACACAGAGATGGGAAAAGTGTGTGAAACTGAATGGTGATTATATTGAAATGTTCGATAGCGATTCTGGTGAGGATTGATCAATATTGTTAACTGAAATAAACTTTTTGAATTTGTTGTTACTTATCAGTCCGCGAACTTTTGGTACACCCCTCGTATTAAAACACAGGTGATTTTTTATTAAGAATACTTTGGATCCATTAATATATTATAATTATAATTAGAAATATGTTATTATAAATACTTATATACATCTAATTATCCTCACAGTTAATACTTTGAATTTGTGTTGTTATCTGTGGAAAAATAATCAATTATAACATCGTTTTATCGAAAAGGTTGGATTTTGTAAACTTTTAATTTTTGCAACATAAATGCTAATTTTCCTTTCAATAATGAGTTGTACAAGCAAACTGATTAGGTTTTCATTGGTTCACCATTATCGCCAATGTAATTCCATTTTCCAATATGTTACATCCAAATTATAATTTTACTGTTGAAATGAAACGAATTGAGTCTTACCTTTTCTGGGTCTTTCTAATGAAATTTAATATCTTAGTTACGAGACTGAAAATTATACTTCACCGGATAGTTTTTTAGAACAAAAATATAATAGAAACATTATTAAAGGCTTAATTTTTGCTCTTGGTCATTGTACTTAATTTTTTAAAATTTGTAGTAAGTGTTAATAAATTCTTTGTTAAATCAAAATGGTTATTCTAAATATTTTCTTGAAAAATTACTCAAGGAAACAGTGGATAAAATAATTTTGAAAGATAGTTCGAAAAATCAGAGTTTTACTTCGCCTGATGGATAAAATCAAAGTATTATTAAATAATAATAATATGCTTAAATATTGCTGAATTGTACCTTAGTCTGAGGATTTAAAAACTTTAAAAATGCATTGTTAAAAGAAACTAACAATGAATTAAATTTAAAAATTATATCACGATCTCATAAATTCAAATATATTCAGTAATAAATCTATTACACATTTAAAACTTTGTTCTGATATTGTTTATAAATGTAAATGTAATGGGTGCGATAACACATACACTGGAGACTGCCCGTAATTTCTGTAAACGAATTCAAGAATATGGTCGAAGAGAGAGTAAGAGAGATATTACAGAATATTAACAAAAATGGAAATGTGATGTTAATATTGATAAGATCAAAATTCTGTGTAAGCATTTTGATAGTTATTGGGATAGAATGTCGTGTAAATCATTGTTAATTAGGTCACGTTGCTCTAAAATCAAGCTTCAATTGGCAGACTCAAAACGCTTTTTAAAAATTTTTTAGTAGCATGATTTCATGCAAATGATTGCACAATCATTATATACTGGAAATTATATTATTATATCAGTGACCTGAAAAGGTCGGTTGATCCGTCGAACTATATTGTTATTAAATATATTTTAAAACGATGCATTTTGTGTTTATATTAGTAACTTCATTAGATTATCAATAATTAAAAAGAAAGAATCTATTTTTAATCTGTAGAGCGAGATACTTGACATCTCTTAAATAAGGCATTCTAATATTAAATGATAAGGCTTCCTAATTCGCAGTTTTATTTAATTATTTTCTTTTGGTAAAAACAGTTTCCAATTCAAAATTTCTCTGAACTCAGTCGACTGTTCAAGGCAATTTTAAATGCCTACAAAAATCTTTTTCAAATGCTTGAAAATAGTTCTTCTCTGAATCTTTTTTATAAGATATGAAGGAAAAGATAATAAAAGCCAGAGAATTTATGCGATCGATGCAAATTCCTAATTAAAATGCAATTACCTAAAATCACTCAAAAGTTACAAATCTGAAAACGGCAAACGTTTTTCAAAAACTATATTTGAAAAATATAATTGTAATTTTAAAAAATATTATAAAACTTACGTAATCATCACGTTTTAAAAATATCAAAAATATAACTTATAAAATATTTTACACAGAATCAATTATTAATATTATGTAACGTTAACCTCAATTTGTTTAAATACATCAAAATAAATTAATGCGCAGTTACCGAACTTTATATCATTTAATTTTTTTTAATTTAAATTTTTTTTAATTATATATAACGACAAATGTCTTCGAATAATAATTTTCATCGACGGAAAAGTAAAATTCCGAGAAAACGAGATTATCTGTTGTGTTTGAAATACAATTCACCGACTGAAGATGGAGAAACCGAAACGAGTAATTCGTTGGATTTCAGCACCGAATATTCGAAATCAAACAACAACGACGATCAAATACAAAACGAAAATGAGAATCTTCAAAAAGACATCAATCGATCGATCAAGTCGAACCATTCTCAACACAGCGCCGTGCAGTTGATTCACAATGTTCTTCCAGTTCCTCGAGTCCAGGTCCATCCGAATCTCCAGGTTCTTTACGATGAAATCAAAACAACCTGTTTGAGTATTGATCAAATGATCGATAAGTACATGAAAATCTACGCGTCGACCATTCTTCAAAACATATCATCGACAAACTCGTCTCCCATTCCCCAAAACATTATTCCACCAGTAAACGGAGTGAACAACAAATCATCAGTTCCCAATATTAAACGTAAAACATTTCGTGGTACAAGTGATGAAGAAAATGAAATTGATATATCATATAAACCAATAGAATATAATGTGAGAATATTTTATTTAGTTTTTTTTATAATTAATTTAATTAATTATTTATTTTTTTAAGAAAAACATGTAAAGAAAACAATGAAAAAATTTCTTAATCACAAATAACAATGTTATTGATAAAAATTAAATTTTTATTGCAGTATATTTCGGTGTATTTACCTCTATTTTCAGACTTAATGTAACTTCACAGTTTCATTTTAGGTCTTAAAGATGGTATTTCTTGTTTTGTTCATAACTTAAACCTTTCAATATCGTATTGCTTATTTTTTTTACTTTAAATAACTGATTTTAAAATATTGTTCAGTAATTCTTTAAATTCTGAGGAAGCAGTTTTTTGAGATACATTATTTACTTAAGTGGTTACACTTAATTCATTAATATGTCAAAACAAGTGTCTCTTCTACTTTAAAAATTAACTCGTGAAACTGTCGATAAATTAATTAAATCGGAAAATGAAAATGAAAAATCAAATACAATAAATAGCAACAAAAACAAAAATCAGATAAATAATAACTATGATAATATTGGTTTTGTTTTGACTGTTCCCTACTCTGAGGGTTTCAGGAAATTCAAAAACTCTATTTTGAAACATGATGAAAATAATTTATTAAATTTAAAAATTGTATCTAAATCATGTAAGATAGGAAATTTGTTTAGTAGTAAATCTATCACTCCAACTGGGTTATGTTCCAATTTAGTTTATCAATATAAATGTAATGGATGTGACGCCACATCGGAGAGACTTGTCGTCATCTCTGTAAACGGATTCAGGAACATAATCGCAGGGAAAGTGATAGCAATATTGCTCAACATAATAAGAACTGTTTGAATAGTAAAGTTGATGTAAGTAATTTTAAGATTTTGTGTTGACAATTCGATAATTACTGGGAGAGGGTGATGTGTGAAGCATTGTTGATCAAATCTTTTGATCCTAAAATCAATGTCCAAACACCATCCTCTTCAACTTTATTGAAAGTATTTTCATGATTTAAATGACATAATGATTACATAAACATTGCTTTGATACATAAACGCGAGTATATCATTGTTAATTCAGTCTGATGATGACGGTTGATCCGTCGAAATTAATAACAATATATTTTGACGAAAATATTTTGTTTGTTAAAAATTTCTTGTCGTCATTTTTTAAATATTTATGTTTCTTCTATTTTGTTAAGAGTATTCCAATAACAATCGCATCATTCGGTCACATAATCATAAACTTTTCAATAGAAAAGACAGACCATGATTTTCGTTAATTAAGTCTAAAGATAGTGAAAAATCCACCAAAATATATTGCAATTAAAATTATTTTTTATTTTATAAATGACGTTGATAATTTTGATTATCAAGGAAAACTTGATTATTTATTTAATGAAAAATATTTTCATTAATATTGAAATTATTATATAGTAAATGTTAATTTAGTGAATTTTATATGTAAAATAAGAAGTCGGTACACTTTTTTTCTGGACAAGTGATAGAAATTTGTTACAAAGTGTTCAAATTAAATTTTATGCGTGATTAGTTTTTGTTTGACTGACTCTCAAAAAATAACACTGCACACAACTAATAAAGTAATTAAGGATGTTTGTTATTCAATTATAAGAGACGTTTAGTAATAAAATGAAATTGTTGAAAAAGATTGTTTATAAAAATCTTGGTCAATGTAATGTATCAGATCTTCGTTTATTAATAAAGGTACTGACACCAGTGTAAAAGAGCTAATTGAACAATGTAGAGTTCAATGAGCTCTTTTACCAGAAATAAATAAAAAAATAATAAATTTTTAATTAACGGTAAATACAATTAACGAGACATCGTAATCACAATAAAGAATAAATGTAAAGTAGGAATAAACTTCAGATCAGTTAGTTGAAGAAGAGATAAGAATTGGACTAACTTGAATGGATTCTGACAACTGATTATAAAGAAAATAGATCTAGTTCGTTTTTATCACTTGTTAGTTTCAATGTTGAATTTTCAAAGGATGCTGGATCTGTAGATATAGTTTAGGATATTTTCAAACTGGAAAAAATTGAAAAGGAGTCGAAACTGATGATCAAAGGATAGGATTATGGTATAGGATAATGGATTTTCGAGACCGAATATTTCGTAATTTCTTACTGATTGATCACGAAATTCAATTTCATGGCAAAAATTCTTCATTATCGATTTAATAATAGATTATTCAATTAAATTATATATATATATATATATATATATATATATTAATAAATATTTTTATATATAATTTTAATATATTATCAATACGTGACTACTTGAGTCAAAACAGGTACTAAATCGTTTTTTTATTTTAAATCTTGGAAAAAAATGTATATTGAATAACTTTTGATTTTCTTTTTTGAAAAATATATTTCAAATTTATAATATAATTATAAATAAACTAAATAATAAACAGGAATTTATTATGAAGTATATGAATGTATTAGACTGTAAAATAATAAAATAAATAATAAGTGTTATCATCTAGTTTGTTATTGTTTGTAATAAAAAACTATCAACAATGAAATCTTTCTCACGGTGCGAAAGCTTCCGAATTAATGAAATTTAAATATACTGTATTAAAATAGCTTTATAAAACTCATAAAAATATAATTTTTAAATAAATTGATAATATAAAAAATAATTTCTAATCAAAATCAATTATTGTCGATTATTAATTGCTAAATCTCATAATTGCCGTACCCCATAGTGTGTATTATGTAATTTAATTATTAATATAAATAAAAAGTATTAAAAATTATATGTTAATAATAAATAGTTGTGTGATATTTATTTAATGTTATTTATTAATTAAAGTAATTAAGAGGTAATTTAATACTCATTTATTATAAGTGAATTATTAGAAATTATTTTAAAAAAATTAAGTATCAATAACATTATTAAAAATTGTAACGAATTAGAAATAAATAATATTTTAATGTTAAATTTTTCTTTTTATAACTTTTTAATAATTTAATTGCCTATATTTGTCACACAGTTGTCGGTGTACCATTAATTAGTTGTTTTCTTTTTGAGAAATAATAAATATCTTAATTTAAAACATCATCAATTATTAAAATATTTAATTTATATAAAATTAATTAAAATATATTTAAATTTTATTTTATTTTCTCTTATTTCAAATGTATTAAAATATCATCAAAAAAATCTTTTAATGGTTTATATTTTTCTTTGTCAAATTTTTATTTATCAATAATACATTAAATTAGGATTTTATTTTAACTTAAAAATGTAATTTTATTCTTCTGAAAGTAAAAACATTTTATTTAATCTTTATTTGTGTGATTTACACTGAATATCTATCAGATTAAAAAGCTTGATGAAGTAATGTTTTTTTCTTAATGAATTTATTCTTCAAAACAAATTACTTTTGAAATGATTAATAATTTATTCCCAGAAGGATTTTACATGTATTAACCAACTTTATCCTATAAAAACAATATTTTATGTTAAAACTGTATATAATAAAAAGTTTTATTGATTATAATGAAATGGAAATATTAAAAAATATTTTATTTTTATTATATATATACATGTAAATTAATTTTGAACCAATTGGTAGATGATTAAAATTTAAATTAATAAACCAATTAAAATTTATTATATCGCTTATTAATTTCTACGGTTTAGCCATCATCGTTAGAACAACTGGTTTTTTAAAAAGAAAGTTATATTCCTGATAATGTTTATGTAATCGAAACGTCATCTATAAATCATTTTAAAACTCTCAATAAAGTTGTCGAAAGTGCGTTTTGAACGTTAATTTTAGGATCACATGTCACTCTCTCCCAATAATTAACAATCCTTTCGCTGCCAAGGACGAGTATACTCGTCTTTAACCAGTTGTTAGGTGTTGCCAATGCGCATTTACTTGTACTACTTTCAATATATTTTAATATACAGACTTATGAATTAAAAAATTGAGCATAACTTTGGTTAACAATACCATCCCAAATATAAATGACATTGGAAATAGCTTCATAAAATCTGTGGTTGGCATCGATTGGATTAAGTGCACATAATTTTAAATTTATGGATATTTTACAATATTTTCTATACTCATCAATGTTACTTCCTCCTTCATTATGACGGTGTGCCTGGATTCTCTTGCATGTGGTATTATACCCATTACATGTATATTGGTAAAGCAGATCCGAAAACAATCCTAACAGTGTTGAAGATTTATTGACAAAAATACATTTTTTGAATTCTTTTGAATAAAATGTAGTTATAACATATCTTTCATTAGTGTTACAAGATTGTTTTTGATCTTGAATATCTATAAGTTTATTCTTATTGTCTTTTTCTAAAAGTTCATCAATGGCTTCTTTCATTAATATATCTACTATTGATTTTGAGAGTTTTCAAATGTTTTATTGATGACGTTTCGATTACAAAATAATTACTGGCAATATATTAAATATTTTTCAATTGTTAAAAACATGCTTAATTCAGTGTAAACTGCAGTAGCTGGCAGATTTGTGTATTACCAGAAATGCTCAAATTCCTTACCGTTACTTACTTAGTAATGACAATGTTTTAAATTTTGTATTTCAGAAAAGTACTTCTGGTTATTAGATTTTATTTCACTGAATTTTCTTACTTCGTTTGTCTGTGAATTTACCAGTCCCCTCCTTTGAGAGGGAGCTTGCTGTTGAACACAATTTTAATACAGTTATCAATAAATTTGCAGAAATGAAAGTGCGAAAGGTTCGTTTGTAAATTTTGAAATGATTTCGTTACTTCTCAATTTTTTTTATAAGAATAAGAGTATTTCAAGAAGAATATGAAATGAAAGTAAGGAGTTTAAGACTAACAATTAGAGCACTATATAAAATTTTTAGCATAGACAGTCATTGAGGGTTCTGGATAATGGACTATCAACGATGGGGGCGTAAATATTAGGACCGCCCGGGTGCCAATAACAATTGCTACGCCAATCCATTGAGCCAAATTCTGCTATATGTACAACCAATATTGCATCTCATTAGGTTTGAGTTACACACAAAACTTTAGTATTTTAGAATTTTCTTAGTAAACGGTGTCGGATGAAAATTGGCGAACTCACTTTCTATGTACGCGACATTCTTTAATAAAATTTTTAATGTGATATTCTTGACTCTGCTAATAGTCATGGTTCCCTAGTTTAGATCACATATTTATTTCGGATAAATGGTTTCTTATTAAACGTTAAAAGAATAACGAAATATGTTTCATAATGTTGAATGAATAAATTTATATTGACTGAAATTCATTACAATACATTTTAATTGATAAATTGAATATATGAATATTAATTATTGTGTCGGGAAAATCGTGAAGTTATCGTATATTAAGTTTCTTTTAAAATAAGAAAATAATGAGAAAATGGAATGCAGGAATCCGTAATTTCTAAATAACAGTCGGTAATAATAAAGTTTGTGAACCCCTTCAAAAGAACATACTCGGTTTATAAAAATTGTATTTAAACTTCTAATTAAAGAAGCTTCACAAAATAGAGATTACCTGTATGGTAAAATAGACCTATTGACCCCCTTATTTGATGAAAGAACAACATCCAATTTCTATCGAATAATAATTGTCAATATTTATACTCTGCAACAAATAAGTGCTCAAATTCAATATATGTGAAAATATCATTTAAATACTACACATTATGGTTCAACCAAACTGACAAGTTCTAAATTTACAGTTTTTGTGATTTTGTAAATATACTTTATATTTAGGTATTGTTTATAGAATATTGATGCAGGTAATGAGTGAAAGAAAATTGTGCTTATTGAGTTCAAATTGCTTGTTTGAATTTGAAATTTAAAATCGTACCTTGACGACTGAAGGAACTTAGTTTTAGGTACTCACCATTGACAGGTCTTATGAACAATCATGTAAAATGTTTATTATATTTAATAAAAACTAATAATTAATAGAGAAAGAAAAAGCTAGTTAAATTACAAAACATTATCATACAATTTCGTTAAAGATAAAACTTTTTTTTCGATTTTATAATAAAAATTTCTATAAAACTGTATTTTCAGTAATAAAAAAGAAATTAAAATGTTTTTTTTAACTTTTAACAAAAATCCTCTATTTATAAATGTCTTGTTTAATGACAAAATATTGCGTCGGATCAACCGTCATGGTCCTTTCATTGACTAATTATTTGATTCTCCTGGATTCAAATGAGAAATGATGATTAATAAAAATTCTCAATGAGCTGCTTGAGACTGCCGTTTGAATATTGATTTTATGACAACGTGATCCAATTAACAATGTTTTAAATGACACATTCTCCCAGTAACTATCAAAATGCTTACACAATCGTGAAATTATCAATTTTAAAATCACATCTACAGTTTTTCTATGTTCTGCAATAATACTCTTACCAAAACAAAGTGTTACATGTGTATTAGATTTATTACTGAACATATTTTGAATTTTATGATATCGTGTTATAATTTTTTAATTTAATCCATTAAAATGCTTCTTTTATGAAGCCTTTTAAAAGTTTTTAAACCCTTCAAAATAAGGTACTATTAGGAAATGTTTTGGTTTTTAATTGCTATTAATTCTACTTTAATGTATTTATTTGGATTTTTATCTTTAATCTAAAATACCAGGGAAAAATTTTATTGTCTATGTAACGTTCGTAAGTTGTTTTCTAAAACTTCAATCATCATTTGCTTAGAATATGAAATATATTATGTTTGAACAATTGAATTGAACATTGTCATCTAAGATAAGTGTTTCAAAGTGACCCTTAAAGAAATGTTCAGGTTTACGTGAACATAGAAAAAGTATGAAATATTTTTAAAAATTAACTTTTTTTACAATGCCAAGTTTGAATGGATGTATGAAGGCATTTATATAATGAATTCGTATGCAGACATTTTGGTATTTTTCTGTTGACCGGACAAAATAAATTCTGCACTTCTGTAATGTATTTTTAAATGTTGTTACAATAGTAAAGACATGTCTGGATATCAATGGACACCTTAAGTATTAAACAAGAACTATATTTAAAGACTGAAACTACAAAATATAATTTCACAAAAATATTTTTTTTATTTATTTTGTTTTAATATTATTTTTGAAACGTCTGAAATTTAGATAGGTCGTTTTAACTGAAGTTTAACATTATAAGACCCTAGAAACTTTTATAAGATTTAGGCTATTATAAAAGTTTCAGTTTCAGACAAAGTTTCCAATACGAATTTTCCTTATACAATAATTAAAAATTGAGGCGCCAAATTAGAATACGTTTTCCTTTTTTGAATATTAATTGGTTATTTATTTTTTTAATTGCTTTGATAGCTTTTACAATTAAAAATTTAAAGAAACCATTATATAACATTATCAAGTTTAACATAAGAATATTTTATTGTTAATAAATAATTTAAGCAGAATTATATATTTTATCAAATAAACTAACATTTATTTTGATTAGTATCTTCCAAAGTTACAAGGTATTGGAAAATTTTACTTTGTAGAAACATTGGTATTACGACTGATGATCCTTTAATGTTTTTATTTCTCTTTATTGAATATCGATCATTTATAATTTTCGTAAGAAAATTTGAGATTTTTAATAATAATAATAATAATAATAATAATAATAATAATAATAATAATAATAATAATAATAATAAAGTTAAAACTTACAGAAACAAAAACAATAAAAAAATAAAAAAGTGAAATTTAAAGTATCATAAAATTTTAAATAAATCAGTGAAAGGAAAATTAAAATGGCAAATTTGTTTAAATATTTTTAAATATTTGGATAGAACTAAATAGAGACGTTTTATTATGGAATACATTAGGCCTCCTCCCCCATCGGCGGCAGCACATGAACCCTTTTCGGAATTCATGCGGCACTTACCCGACGGATAATGACTCTTAGAATCTATAAGGAGCCGGGACGGTTGTTTCACCCCTCAACTGATCATGGGCCCCGCCGTTAGACGTTTCCACGATCCCGCCCGGATTGCATTGCCTTTCAAGAGGGTGGATTGCAGGCCCAGGCCCTCGTACTATGTTGGTCAGCACCCCAACAAGGCAAGCTTCGGACACTTTAGCCTAGAGCATGCTCTAGTTTCCCAGGGACACCACGTGGAGGTATGTCCGACTGGCTTAACACAGGTTACCAATGTAACGGGTACCCATGGAATACATTAATGTCTCTAACACCTTTTACTGAATGATTTCAGAAAAAACTACCTGAAGATTTATAAAAATATGTCTTAGGTATTAAATTTTTATTTCACGATAATTTGTTGATGACACTTTAATTTTCCCATAACCCCTATTCAATAAATTCACAAAACGACAAAGTTAGTCCCGGGCCATACCAGAATTAATGAATCAATTGAAAACATAAAACATCTTAAAACAGTATCATAAAATATACTTTTGTTGTTCAAAAACGATAAAATTATAAAAAAAACATTAACTATTTATTGTTGAATTTATAAGCGTTAGAATAATATAATACAAATGTTGGAAAGTTAATATTCGCACATAAAACTAGTTTTGAACTTCTATTTATTTTGTTTCTAGATAATTTTGTTTGATATTTGTCTTAAGTATTTGTGAGGAATATTTTAAATTTTGTATGTTGAGTTTAGTATTTGGAAATGTGTTTCTCCCACCCAGATGGAAAATTGATATTTTAGATGTTCACGATAAATAATTATTCGAGTATAATTTGCATTTTCAAGTAGAGCATAAGATATTTAAAAAACTTTAAAAATATCAAATGGTTTCAAATTTTAATATTAAAAATTTAAATAAAGTAACTAACTTTTAACTAAGTTTTAAATTAAATAAATGTTCTTTCTTTACATAAAATCATTTTTTAAATAAAATTAATATGTAGATAAAATTATTCCTAAAATTACAAAATTTGAACTTTAAAAATAAAATCTAAAAATAATAATACATAAATTTATTCAAATATAATTATTGTTGAAAGAGACAACAGACATTACAACATAAAAACATCATATCAACAAACAATCTCTCACATGAGCGATTAAGTTTCGATTTTTTTCGGTAAATATCAATACCGTTCTACTTCGATCCTTCGATTCTACTGAGGCATCATAAAAAATATCTTACGTATAATTTAATTAATCTTTTCATAATTTAATTTTTATAGAAAAAATATTTTTACCTACCTATTATTTCATTTTCTGTGGTTGTTTCCCTAACATTTTCAGCTGTTATTCTCGAACTTTGTGTTGATTTAAAATTAGTATATTTGAATTGAAGTTAAAAGACTTCAGACTATCCCTATTGGATTCGTAAACTGAGTTCCGTTTGAAGGTTCTTTTGTTTTTTTTCTATTTATAATTCATTTCGTATTAATCAGAACATGAAACTTCAATAACTGACTTTTTATCATCTTTTTAAGCCGCTGAATAACTTCTTTTCTAGCAAAGACTGTTTTTTATAAATAGGAACATTGTGTTTCTGATTTATTAGTTAAAATTTTCTTTGATAAAACCAATCTTAATTGGATTTTGAATGTCTCAAATATACTTTTTTTGCAATCAAGATTTTTAATTAAAATTACTGTTAGGAGCTTTGGTGAGTTTAGAAAATTTTTGAATTTAAAATCTAATTAATTTAATAATGAAGTAATTACAGTTCGAAAAGTAGATTTATAGCTTATGTTAAAATAAGATATTCATTAAATAGCGCAAAAAATTAATTTACATAACAATAAATTTTAAGGTAGATTTTTCAAAGTTTAACACAAAATCCATAAACAGATTTATTAATAAAGAAAATTTTTAATTCTATATAAAACGTATTATTTAATATTTGAAATGATAATAAATAAACTAAAAAAATACTTTGTAACATTTACATAAGTATAAAAGAAATCAAATATCATATTAATTCATAAATTTTAAAATTAAAATATAATTGTTTTGAGACAACTTGAAAATGTAATTTTATCGAAATGGAAATGTAATTTAAAAACTGGTAAATATTCGAAAATTTTGTGTCATGAACTTGAATTCTGAATTCGAACCCGATAACTACAATTCTGTTTACACCAAAATTTTTAAATACCGATATTAAAGAATAGTAAAAAGAAAGTGTATATTGCTAGTATTATCGGATAGCAATTTCTAAAAATAATTACAGCATTTTATTGACAAAAGGACTTTAAATATATTTTCACTATCAATCAACAGTTCTTGGTTTGTATAAATGAGCTAGAAACTAAAAATATTTAGAATGATAACGAAAAATACATCTTATAAATTGGAAGCCGGTTAAACAGTTTTATAAGTAAATATTTTTCTCAAAGTCTTGTTTGTATTCATTTTCGGACATATCTTGAGCCCTATGCCTTTCTTTATAAACATTATATTTTTATTTTTTCACCATTTTTTTTAAATCAAAACATATATAAATATATAATTTTTTTTCAGGGTCATCAAATTTAATGTGGTATTTTTGTATTTTTACACAAAATTCGTGTTTATTTTGTTTCAGTTACCACATTAAAAAAAAATCTGTTTTTAAAGTTTACAATAGTTTTTTACTGAATTATTTTGATATTGTTCAATAACCAACATTATTTAAGTGTCTGAATATAAACACCCTTAAGGGTCCATGACGTTGCTATGCAGTTCATTGATAACAAATAAATCAATGAAGTATATTATGAAAAAAAAACAAATGTGAAACAAATCTTTACATATTTATCTACATATATTTATACACAAAAGAATATACTGGATGAATTAAAAGTAACGTCCATTTTTTAAAAATTTTCAGAAGTAGAAATAAATTATATTTCATTTATTAATGAGAATCGTAATGTATGAAATTTATTTTTTAAAAAAAATCTATAAGAACAAGAATGAAGTATAAAAATACCCTTCGATCCAATACATGTTCAAATCTGTTAAAAATTAATTAATAAATATCGATATTACTATTAATTATCATCATATTCACTCTAATTCTTTCCTTTACGTTTTTGATTCCTATCTAGTTTCTGCAAACAATGTATTCTAAAGAAGGATGTGTTAGGTGTAAGATTTGGTCGTTATTAGCAACATCACAATTTGAGAGTAAACATTTATTAACAACACAAACATTTTCACTAGCAATTTCTGCAGGAATCGTCATTCTTGATTAATATGTTTTTGTATCTCTATTCAAATCTTAAAATTAATTAATGGGACAAGATTAATATTAACTTTTAATTTCTCAAAATTTTATTGGATAAAAATTCATTAGGTAATTTTTAAAATAAACATTAGTTTTTTAAAATATATTAAATTTAATAATGTAAAAATCATTTAGTAAAAATATTATTAAAATTTATAATTATAAAACTTTTAATTAATTGGTATTTAAAAATTAATGTCACTAAATTAATGTCATTAGATTTAAATTTCATTAATCAATAACATATCAATCCCATCTGAGTAGGAGAGTCACCAATTTAAACAGCATACAGAAGCGCAATTACAACATTCCGAATTTTCCCTCGCAGTCGTATCTAAGGTTTTTTCATGAACAATGACCAGTCATAAACATTATCAATACATATGAAAAATTCATTTCAACTGTAATATTAATAACACATTTATATGATACTCCATACTTTACTATTACCCTTGGAACATTAACTTATTTTCCCAACGGGATTCATAGAACGATCATTTTTCGTCGTTATTTTTTTTCCAAACATTCCTAAATACTCATTTGCTAATCTCTTGCTCAGTTGAAAGGAATCTTGTTGGTATGAAAAGCTCTAACAAGATCTATTCTAATCTTCCTTATATTGCGTCTTGTGGCTTTATTATTCTGATGGCTTATAGTCATTTTCAATAATTATTGTATTGTAGTGTAACGTTGTAACCTTGAAGCATTCGATATTTGTATTCCAGTCTCCATTTCAGTTCTTCGTATTTAATAAAAGTTTCTTGAGAAGACAATCGAGAAGACGTTGATTAAGAACATGAGCTGTAGAAAACCTAGCAACATTAAATAAACGAGTATTTTACATAAATTTCAGTTATAAGCGTAAAAATATAAATATATATAAGTAAAAAGTTGTCGTTAGTTTTTTATTTCATAAATTCTTGTTAAACAAATAAAATCCTATTCTTTTAATATAATTAACTTTCAAATTGTTAAGTACTTTTCAAAACTTTTGTCATGTTTTGTCGGTTGATCAAAATTAAATAAACTATTGATAAAAAAATAATTCTTGAAATTCGAAATCAAAAACCATTTGCAAAAGATAAAAAAATTGATTTAAAAATTTTAACTTTTTAGATGGAAAATCTTTAGTCAGTGTAATATTTTCTGGACATACATTCAAGTTTTCCTAAACGAAATAAATTTTCAAAAAATAAGAGTCTGATGTCTTGCATTTTACTTGAAAGGGTTTACAGATGGTATTTTGTACTCTTCATATATTTTTGTTACAAATCATTTTTCCTTTGAATCTTTTGTTCATAGTGTATAAGAAACGTAAGGTGGTTAAAGCGTGAGTATTCAAATCTCATTCACAACTTGAAAAGGTTTAAGTAGATTACTTCAATACAAAGTTTGTATTTTACATTCCATAGTTAATATGACCATAAACGTTTGTGAGCTTCGCTGTAGAAAATGTTGTTGATATTTAAAAGGTGTAAAATTTTCCTAGTACAAGGAGATTCGAATTGATCTCATTAAAAGAAACATAAACATTTGCAAAAACTCCATGATCCCTCTGATCTGATTGATTTATTGACAATAAAATAAACAATAATAAGACTTTTTTGCTTCAACACAAATTAATAATTTGAGATATTCAAAATATTTGACAAATTTAATATCGCAGTTATAGGAATTACTAGATTTATATAATACAATTATATATTTGATTTATTAATTATTCGATTTAAAATTATGATTAAAATTATAAAATTAATAATGAAAGTTTCAAAATATTATATATAGATATTTATTTATTATTTATTTATTTATATTATTGAGACTTGGATATTTTTGAAAAATAATTTTGTCAAAGATTTTTAAAGAAATAAATTAAGAACGTGTTTTAGAATTTCGTATTCTAATCATAATTTAATATTTATAAGCTTTAATGTTAGTTTTATAAAAGGTTAGTTTTAAGGGAATGAATTTTTATTTTATTTGAATTATTAGGATATTTTTTAATTTAATAAAAGATTTTAAGATTCCAAACGGCTTTACTTTTTAAACAAAATAATATATATATATATATATATATATATATATATATAT
>MQRK01249040.1:0-15637 GCA_001938485.1 Girardia tigrina
GTTAGGTATAAAATTTCTCACATGTCTAGAAAAAAATTATTTTCCTCTTTTTAGTGCATTGGTAATGCTTGAAAAACGTGGTAGTTTTTATAAAAAATTTTTTTATTAATAATATTATTATCAACACTGGATGATGCAGTTATCAAAGCTTGGTATAAAAATTCAACATGTTTTCCTTTGTATCTTTCTCCAAGAAAGATTTTTTAGTATGTTTATGATATTATGCTGGAGACCTATCAGCCTCACTATAATTAGTGAATATTTTATCAGCCAATTATTACATTCAATTTTTCTTCATTCACAAATATTCAGATTCAAATGAAAGTGTTAATAATAAATACTCAACAATATTTGAATTTTTTCCACGGGATATAAATGTTCAATTAATTTTTTGTTATATTTATTATTTTTCTTCCTAAAAAGTTTTACTTGTATTGGTATTTTACTTTTATTACATTGAATAATTATATTATTAAATATAAGCAGTGCAACACAAATTAATTGCCATTATAAGACTAATAAAAATAGCAACCCTAATTATAATGTCTAATAATTACAGTTGTTGTTGGGAGCGTTCATAAAATAAAATTTTTGAATCTTATCAAATTATTAAACAAACAATTACATTCCGTAAAATATTGTTATAAATATGTTAAAATAAGATTTTCAGAAATTTAATGTAAAAAATTAATTTAAGTAAGAAATAAAATAAATTTACGGTAGGGTTATTAAAAGATTTGTGTAAAGATTAATTATAAAGTAAAAAAAGTTAATTTCAAATTTTATGAAAATATTTATTTGAAATAAAACAAAAAGTAATTTAAGTTTGATATTTATTTGCGAAATAAAAGTAAACTAAACCATTTTGGTAACTTTTAAATCAAAGTAAATTAAAAATGTGGTTATAATTTTTTGGAAATTAAAATGGGAATTAAAAAATAATTGTAAAACCATTAACTCGACTTAAATGAAAAATGCGATTTTAATTTTATTTTGGAAAATGTAATTGAGAAACAAGAAAATTTAAATGTACCATAAAATTGAAAAATTAATAAAAGACATAACAAAATCTTTGTGACAAAATTTTAATTCACTATAATTTTTTATTAAAGAAAATATAGAATTTTAATTTGTAAAAAATATACTAACCATATTTTTATTTATATTGGTTGTGTAAAAAAGAAAGTATAAAAGTTCCTCAAAAAATATTTGTTTAAAAAATTCAAATTGTTATAGAAATAAATTTTTGTGTTAATGATAATGTCTTTTGAGCAAGAACCCAATAGTTGTCATTGATGAAATCCAGTTATAATCGACAGAGAAATAATAATATTTCTTTTATATTTATTATTTTTCTTTCTAAAATAGTTTTACATGAAAGTATTGGTATAAAAATTAGATCAGTTTTAATCAACAGAAAAATAATGTACCATTGATGCTAAATATTCCAGCCCGCGAATTATAAGTTTTAAAATGTAAATTTACATTTTTAGAAATGTAATTAAAAGTTAAAAACAAATATTTATGAATATTAACGAAGCACATGAATACAATTGAAATAAAGTTGCTTTTACTAACTTATTACAATATTCTATAAAAAGAATTTAAATTATTAAAAAAGTTTACCTAAAATAAAGTTGACCGAAAATTAAATTAAAAAATAAAATTGCAAAAAAGAATAACTGTTGTATTTAGAAATTAAAAGATGACATTTTATAATAAAATATTTTATTAAAGCAATATATTTCGATGGAATATCAACTCTCATCAGGCATTTCTCATTCTAGCTGTTTAGCTTATATATGTTAAATTAATGATTATGTAATTAATTAAGTGAACGAGTCACTTGATTGGACATTAATTGCTTTAATTATCAATGTCTCACTCGAGACTGCCAATAATTTTTAAAATTTCTGCATAAAAGTTTAAAATTATTTACTTCAACATGAGATTTAAAAGATTTAACTTTTAAATCATTTATGTTTTAACTCTTCATAATTAAATGAAATTTGATTTAAAATCACATTAGTATTATTATTAATTATTATTTAATTATTATTTTTATAAAATTCTCATCCAAAAATTTTTTGATTATTTTTAAAAATAAGCTAAAGGTTTAAAAATAACATTTACATAGTATGAATCAGATCTTATTAATAGTTATTATGTATCGAAAAGTTATAATTTATACTTAATAATTCGAAAAGTATTTATTTTACAACATTCCTGATTCATTTCAGTATCAAATAACATTAAATTTCGAAAACTTTAATTAATTTTTTCTAAATTTTGTAAAATATTACAGATGAAATATTTTTCATTTTTCAAAAAATAATTAAAATCTAATTGATAAAATGTGATAAGGAAAATAAAAAAAATTAAAAAAATATTTTTTAAATTAATTATTGATTCACAAATTGATAGTTTAACTGTTAGAAATTATAATAATATTAATTGATAAAAAATGTTATAATTATATTATTCCTTAATAAATATTACAAATGCATTTTTCGATTATTAATTTTCTATTTATCAATTATTAATTATTAATTATTATTAAGAATATTTTAATCCGTTTTTACTAATTAACGTAATTATTCAAATTAATATAATATTTTTTATTTATTTTCTTTATCATCATTATTTTAAAACATTTATTAATATCATAAGCACCTTCACGATTTGAAATTTTTCTTGATCAATATATTTCTGAATTCATACTATTTTTTTCAATAAATGAAAAACTTTTAATAAAAATTAATAATTATATAGATTCTCATTGGTGTAAATTAAATCTAAACATTTTAAAAAGAACATATTAAAGTAAAATTTTAAATTATATTAAAGATTAAATATTACATTCAAAATTATTTTAAATCTTTTTACTTTAAAATTAAATTAAATTATTTTTAATTAGTAGAAATCAAAGAAAGTACAAAAATTCATCTGGATTGGAGACATACAATCCGAATCAACATACAACATGTACAATAACAACAAACAATTCAAAATATTCTTCACAATGATTATTGATTTATTTCCACTTATTTATTTTTTTATGATATTTTAGATTTAGATTTTCAGTAAATTACCTTAATAAATTAAATATATTCTTTATACATTTTTTAAAGTTGTTGTTTCTAAACCTTTTAGGCGATCAAATTAGACTGCCTAAATTTATTAATTTTATTAGTACTGTGAGGAATATTTTAAATTATTTGAATGGTTAAATGTATGGATGATTTAAGTATGTTGAATTTAGAATGGTGATTCTCCCACCCAGATGGAAATTGGTATTTTTTTATTAAATTTAAAGGATTGACTATTCGAACATAATTAAAATAATCATTTGAAAAAATCATATTTTTAATTTCCCAATTAAAATTAAGTTTAATAATTTTTAGTAAACTTTAAATTAAATTTATTTTTAATAATTTGATAACATTTTTATTATTTTGGGATTTATGGAGAAATGGTAAAAATTATTATTTTGTAATTAATATTTTTTAGAGGTTAAATATTTTGAAAAATAACATAGAAAAATTGCTCGAATAATCATGATTAAAAAGAGAAATAAGAAAACCAATTAGAACGATGGCAAACAATGAAAGACCTTCTGAGAGTTTTAATGACTCTAAATTTAATTGCAATAAAGATTCAAATGAGACTTGTCTAAATGTTCTTAATGAGTACAAAATAGGGTTTTTTATTTTAGATTTATATTTTGTATTTTTTAATTATATTTGAAATATGATTTCAATTTGTGATTTTTTATTCATTTCAAAAGATTTTGTATTTAAAAATGAATTATAATTATAACTTAAAATGTACTCGTTCTTACTGGAAGGTGTTAATGTAAAATATACTCAACAGTAGTAAATTATATACATGTTTACTGTAAAATAAAAATTAACAAATTATACACACAAATTTACAAAAGCAACGCAATAATGATTCAAAATTTTTAAATCATTTGAAATCTAGATGAAAATTTAAGTCAAAACTGATATAAAATTTAAACCAAAAACCAATGAAGGAAATAAACAACTTACACCGTTTATTTTCCAATAAAACAACAACACGTTTTATTCACTTATTTAAACAAAATACATTTTTCTTTTAATATTATTCAAATTATATTAATCCACAGAAGCACAATCGAGATACATATATAAATATATGCTGTAAAAATAATTGTTTTGATGTCATCGTACATTTAAGAAAACACATTGTTTTATTAGAATAACGCTTGGCCGATCGTTTCCGTTGTTTGCATTGAAGGAATATCAGAATGCTTTGGATTTAAAGTGAAGATTAAAATCGAGTAGTCCACATTGATTGCAAAGGTTTTCGACACATTGATTGTTTAAAAGTTTGTTGTTGGGAATATTATCTTGTAAAGTACAGAAGGAGAAAGAAAACACATCGTTTTCACCAAATGACAATTGATAACTGTCGTGATTGGTGTTAACAAATTATTATGTGTATTTTTACATAATTTGATGAAATTAAAATATCTCAAAACTCATTGTCTCGAAAATTCACAATAACATAATAATTGAGTAAGGTGTTGTTTATTTTCTTGAGCTTACTTTGTAATTTAATTTATAAAAACAAATACAAAAACAATGAAAGCATTAAGTTGAATAATAACAGGAAATTTTAGTAACGTAGAGAGGTTCAATTATCCTTTTATGTAAGTTAGTTTATAAAAATATACTTGAAACAAAAATCTTTTTAATTAAAAGACTGATGATGTATATTATATAAATAATTAAACAAAGTTAAAACATTATTATTTTTTCCTCTCGATATTTTAGACAACCTTAACATAAATACGTTTTCAGGGAATGATAAACGGAGGAGACAAAGATAGATGTCTCAAGATCCGCCAGACCCTTCTTCGATATCTTAATCTAGCGTGGATCCTTTGTATGAGACAAGTTAGTGACCAAATAGAGATCAGATTCAAACACAACGACGATAAAAACAGCGAGGAATACGGAGTCAGAGATACGTTTTATAATTTCAATAGAGATAAAAGTATGTTCTATTATTTATAAGGAAGCAACTCATATAAATCTAGTTATTTATCTTGTACAAGATTATTATTAGTAAAATAGTCAACAAGTAATTTATTTTAATTAACCAAAATACGACCTTTTAAATAATACTTTTTCGGATTGTTTTAAATCTAAAATCTAAATCTAATTTAAATCTAAAAATATATCGACTATCACATTAATCAGTGAAGAATAGACCAAAGAGGCCGTCGATAATATCCGAAGTGATCCACTCAAGCCATTTAGGAAATGGAAAAGAATTTGGTCAAAATGAATCAACAAGTGTAATGATTAAGGCTAGCACAGTTTTTAACATCAAAGCGATTAATCTCAAGAGCAGAAGAAAGATCAATAAGGCTATTGTCTGGGCAACACATCTCTATGGATACGAGAATTGGACAGTAAATCAGTGAAACATAGATATCTTTAAAGCATTTGTAATGAAAAGCTATAACATAATGTTGAAGATCACTTGGAATGAAAAGAAGATCAATTACTTTTTCTGGAAGAAAGTAACAGAAATACTAGATAAAAGACTTGAATCAAAAGGAGAGACCATCAAGACCATCAAATTTCTATTGATATCAGATAAGAAAACAAGTACTAGCAAAGGTTATGTATAAAGAAGAAATGAAAGATCAAGAAGGAGATCAATGAGACAATGACAACGATTTGAAAGAATTGAGTGGATTAAAAATGGAAGGCTTGAGAAGAAAGTCTACAAATAGAGAGATGTTGGGAAGACTTGTGAATAATTAAGTGTAGCCACGTCCAAACGGCTAAGGTACAAAGAAAAATGAAGCTGACTTTCAAGTTGAGAACCAACCATTTAGTGAGTGGTCAGATTCTTGAGCCATATCTCGAAACAAGTCACAAGTTGTTTATATAAAGAAAATGTTTAGTATTTTAAGTGATCTACCCGATCCTCGAGTTGCTCCGAGAACCGGAAGGTGGTAGCAGTAGCGCTCAATAAATGTTCGAATAAGAGCTTGAAGACAGAAAAGATGTAACTAGACCGTATTTTAAATTTTTCGAAGATTTCAAATGATTTGGTTTTTTGAGATTCGTGATATCAGTTTTGAATAAGTCGTATGTTGTACCAAATCATCTAATTTCAGTTGAAAGTAATATTTTGAATTCAAAAGAATCGGTTTTTAAAATCTTGAGTGAAAATATCGAGAAATCTGTTACAAATTTAGTCGACATTATCGCTCAGTAAATCGGGCATGTGGCCTGTAAACATCGTCACTGCGCCAGTAGACAGTTTTCTACTGCAATCAAATCAAAAATATTCAAAATTCTTAATATTTCCGTCAAACGATGATACTAATTCAAAGACTTGAGAGTCAGATATTTGAAATTAAGCTTTCGAATTCGATATAATTTTTCGACAAACAGCAAAATATATTTTCTTTTAAAAAATAGAAAAACAATTCAAATGCTTATTTTCCTTTTCACGAGTTTTTTTTCACGAAAAATTCTCCTCACAACTCACGATCAAAATCGACAACTTTTCAATCGCGCAATTTTAACCACTTCTGTGATTTGCCCGAATACAATTCGGGTAGGTATTTTGATGACACAGTGATTTGCCCGAACTGGATTCGGGCAAATCATACACGAAACTTTTTATAGTGATTTGCCCAAATCCAGCTCGGGTCATTCCCCCACCAACACAAATATGATAAAAAAACATAATAGTGAAAAAAAAGGTGGCTTTTTTTGACCCACTTTATTCCAAGAGGTTTACCACAGAAGTGGTTAATACAAAACTTTTCGAATATCGCAAAATTAAAACCTTTTAAATTGGATGAAATCCAAAAAATTCCAACTATGACAAAAAAATTTCTCATCTTACAAAAAATTGATTTTAATTTTCTCAATACCATAACAAAATTCGAATATTATCACAGAAAATATTGTATCAAAACACTGTGTGCAGCCAATCAGGATTATACACATATATGGAGTCACATGACTCCAAATCAATAAAACACAACAATTTTCAAAATGAACATTGTTCAGAAAATTTGATTTTTTTTATTTAATTTTGTTTTCTTATATTTCAATTTATTTAAAACAAATCATCATTAAAATTAATAGCAATTATCATTCAATTATTTGCGACTGAATTTGAATCTTGAATAATTCTGGAGGATGAAATAAATAATAATATAACATTATATAATAAATAAAATAATTTAAATTCTGAACACCATGTAATTAAACGTAGACATATAATTAATAAACTATTAGAAGTTATGGTTAATAAATCTTTTTATTATTGAAAATACTCTTTCTTTATAATTATATAAACAATATATAGGATAACGACTGATAGAAATTATATACTTTTTAGAGATACAATCGACGTACAGAAAAATAATAACTGACGCTGAAATAAGAGCTTTTGAAAATATTGCTGCGAAAAATTATTCGAAAAACAAAAGCAAGTATCTGCCAGAATTTTGGGTTCCCATTCAATGGTCGTCCAGACTTTTACAAAAAGCTTTTGTACATGGATTTATCAGTGATCCCAGAACTCTAAATTCGATTATTAGTGTAATTATTTCCGTTGTGCATATATATGTGTATTAATTTATAATTTACTTTTTATTAAAATACCTCAGGTAAAAAGTTTCAAATTAAGTCCTAATTCTACATAAGTTGTCTTTTGCCAATATTTTTACAACCTCCTCTTTCGGCAAGTAAAAAAAATATTACAAAATATATTTTACATATTTTTTCGTGACAAAGAAATTGTTTATTCATCTCTTGAAAAATAAAAAAATTCAAAAAATTGTAAAATTTATTTTTATAAAATAAAATTAATTTTAGTATTTTAAATTTGGACAATCATTAAGAGAAGATGAAAAAGAAAATGTTTTAATTTGCTTAACCGGTACTAACAGACCAATGGTAATTCGATGGTCTAAGATACAGAAAGTCAGTAGAAAACCAAAGTGTATTTAATTAAGCACGTGATAAAGGCAAACAATTATATTTACATAAATACGCTTACTGTTCAGAGGTGTTCAAAATGTCCACCGTTAATGTTGCAACACTTTTAATTTTATTGATGTAAATATAAATTTGTTTGCCTTTATCACGATTTTAATTAAGTACACCGTGGTTTCATAAAATCCTTTGGTTTTCTACTGGGCACCATATAGATAAAAAATTAAAAGAAAAATAACAATAAAGAATAATATTTTGAAAATATTACTTGTCATAAATCATAAACATTAGTAAATTGAAATGCGATATAGAAGAATTAAGAGACGATCACACGAGAGAAAAACTAAATGTTATGAATAAAATCTCTTTAAAAAGATTTCCAAAAGAGATTGTCCGATAGAGAAAGATTTTGTCAAAAAAGATTTTTGAAAGATACCGAAATGAATAATTTATAGAAATTAATTCAAGTGGATTCTAGGTGAAAAAATGCAATTGAATCATTGATCAACATCGTTGGAATTGTTTCGAATAAGGAAAAGAATTAGGACTGCTGATTGTTTGAAATGAAACTGAATCCTCTTCTTAAGTCGTAATTAATCGAAACAATTTTGTGTCACCCAATTAGAGAGCGTAGAAATAATGTTTCGGGGATAAGAAAACAAACAAAAAACACCAACAATGAGTTTTAGTCCTAAAAAATCATGATATCAAAAAAATCTTCTTATTAATATTTTTTTAAGTTTTAAATTTTAATTGTATATGGCAAAATCGTAGGGAGATCAGATGTTTTAACCAGATAGGAGTATAATTATTGATATAAACCAGGACATAATCCAAACAGTAATATATTTCGTTGATTACACAGAGTTAGATTAAATATGAAATATTTTCCTACAATATTAGGTTGGTCGAAAAATAATGGCGGTTTTGGGACACAAACTTCAAAGACGTGCAAATTCACAGAAACAAAAGTTTATTAATCAAAGTATGAACCGTTGGCATCAATACATTTTTGCCAACGAGAAACAAGTTGTTTTATTCCATCAGCATAAAATTCGTCGGTTCTCGAAGCGACGAATTCTTGGAAGACATTTTGAGCATCATTTTGGTTTTTTTTGCGGACTAAACGGTTATAGTCTTCAAAGAACCTATGCTGACGTACGACGTATGTCCGCAAATGTATTAAGATTGGGAATAATATTTTAATTTTAGATGGTGAAACAGTATTTTCATAAAAAAATACAAAAATGTAAATACGTTTGTTTTAGTAACATTATCTCGACCTATCACTTCATATAAATGTAGTAACATAATGCTGCTATTTGACACTAACAAAAATTTTAAACTTTTTTTCAGGGTTAATACGGTATTTTCCCGCATATTACTCGCGGGTCATGTATGATGTTATCTACACCGAACGCAACATGTAGGGTATAAAAGTGGGCGGGGTATCATAAAATATTTTACCCGAGAGAGACTAACATTTCACGATGATAAGCCTCGGGTAATGGGTGATTTTAACCACATCATATATCCCTGGCGAGGAAAAAAGTATGCGGGCTATGTGCGTGAAAATACGTTACTTATTTTAAATCATTGAAACATATTTGTAGCATTTTCGATAAAAATAAAATAAATTATTCAATTAAACTCTTCCATTAACAAATACTTACCCTTTATTTAAAATAGTCAAAGTTATTACAATTATTTATTTATTATTTTACTATTTAAAAAGTAATTCAATTACAAAAATTGTTATAAATTCCAGGATCTCGATGTCCTCCGAGGCCAAATGCATACTCTACAAATATTCAGTGGGATCATGATCCCCCTTGTTTATACACAGGTTAGAATTAGCCTTCTTATTGTGACTTGAGAGTTTTATCGAAAATAACCCCACTTCCAGGTAATAATCATTGCTGTCTATAGCTACTTTCTCTGTCAAATGTTTGCTTCTCAATTTGTGGATCCGAACAGTAAGATCACCGGTCACGAAGTCGATCTTTACGTTCCAATCTTTACAATCTTTCAGTTTTTATTCTTCATGGGATGGTTAAAGGTAAATTTACTTTTCAGTTTAATTAAACCTTAAAAAATCGATGAAAATTAAAAACAAAAATTATTTACTATGTATGTTTTATTTACTCTTCAAAGTTTTGATATTTGCAATATGTGGTTTGTGAAGGATTTATTTGTTTTTTATTTTGTAAATATTTAATTTGTACAAATATTTTTGTGAAATTCATTTGATAATTTGCAGTTTTATTTTCATACAATTTTGTTTCAATATTAAATTGTAATAAAAATAACTTTATTATAATTATAATTATTCTTCTTCTTATTATTATTAGTATTATAATTATTATGATAATAATAATTATTATTATTATTGTCTACCGAAAGTGATATTGATATGTGTAGTGACCTACGGTCACTCATATATTTATATTTATAAAATTATATATTTTATATTTATATAAAATTTAGTTTATATATATATATATATATAGATATTCAATAAACAATTCAAAAAATATTCATTCGAAATATTCATAACAATTCCCTCACTTAAGATTTCTAATCAAAATCCATCAATATTCTCATTCAAATGTATTAAGAACATCAATATGGGTTTTTACACATTTATTTTCATCACAGTTTGAATTGAATAATTATCAGCAAAACTTTCATAATTTGACATTCGCTCAATTAATAAATTTTGTTAATGTCTTCTTAATTATTAAGAACACCAATATGGTTTCTCACACATTTATTTTCATAATAATTTGAATTGTCTTTAGGACAATCCTCAGCTAAGCTCTCATAATTAGACACCTCGCTAAATTGACAATTTTTTATTAATGTCTCGGTAATAAACAATTATTGAAACAAATTTTCATTTTGTTAATTAATGACTTTCAGATTTTATTTTTATAAATTCTACTTTTATAGTTTTGTTAATAATTTGATCTAAAATTTAATTAATTTGAAAATGATTTTATTTAAAGAAAAAACATTTATATAATTAATTTAAATATAAGTTAAAAAATTCCTTACTTTATTAAAATTTTTAATATTCAAATTTTAAACGATTTAAAATTTTAAATGTTTTTAGATATATTATGTTGTAATTTAAAATGCAAACTATACTCGATTAATTATTCATCGCGAATATCCCAAATACCAATTTTCCATCTGAGTGGGAGAAGTACATTTTAAGCACTAAGCTAAACATACGTAATTCAACATCCCCAAATTTATTAATGTTCCTCACACAATGTATAATATTTATCATCTCTTTGACTCTTCACTGCTAATGGGTTTATAAATCGATTTTAAAATTGTGTCAAGTTTTCTTTCTTTATGAATATTGTTTCCCTGATTAGAAATATTATTTTTCCCTTTGTTAGGTTGAGAATTCACTTCCATTTCTAAATTCAAAAAAAGAAATCAACACTTCCAAAGGTAACATTTTAATTTAAACAAATTTTCCCTTTTTTTAATATTTTCTTTTTAAATTTTATTTTTCAATATACATTTTTAATTTTGATTATAATTCAAAATTTTAAAACACCGAAAGTCCTATTTTCGAAAATTAAAAAATTAACAATAACACTCTTTTACAGTTATTGTGTTATATTTTTTGACCTTTATGTATTTAATATGTCACTTGTGGTTTTCCATCAAATGTATTCTCTTTTTCTAGAATATTATTTCTGCTGGTGAAATATTCGCTATGAGATATTTAATTTAGTTCGCTGATTAAAATTGTAATGGTTTAAAAAATTATTTTGAATTGAAATCAAATTGAAAATTTTAAAAATTAAGTAGATTAATTATTAAATATTTTAACTTTTAATTTAAAATATGCTTTATAAATTTATTTCATTTGAAATATTAGTTTCGTAAAAAATAAATGGATTAAAAACAGATAAGAGATAAAACAATATTTTTAAAAATAATAATTTTATTTGAATTTTATGAAAATAAATTAAGGATATGAATAAAAAATTAAATATTTAAAACATAAAAAATTGAATATTAAATGTACGTAAATTAATAGTTTTTGGAAATATTTTATAAAAATTTTAAAATTAGAAATTAAATATTATTTTGATTTGATTTAAAATAAATTTAAAATTATTGGAAAATAGAAATCGGCGGATTGATTAAAAATTTAGGAAATAGTTCAAAATTTTGTTTGAATAATTGTTATTAATAAATATATAAATTGAGTTAAAATGACTTCTGATATTTACTTTACAAATACTTCTCACACCCACATTAGCCGAAATTGCGACCTTCATTCATAAATTCTATCTGTTCAATCCTTGAGTTATCCAATCCATTTGGTTCTCCATACAGTGCAAATATTCTTGTTTTAAATTTTCTCTTCTTAGCTTTTTCGTGCATTTTTGTACTTTTTCGAATATTTTCACCTTTCCTATAGTCGTTTCGAATATTCAAACCACTAAGAAAATTTATCCATGTCTGAAATTGTGGTGTGATTGTATGATTCATTTTCAATACAGATCTCAGCAAAAATGTCTGTATAAGAAATGTTTGAAAGTTGCATAAAAAATTATATTTCAAGAAATTCTTTCTTTGGAACACAATATATTAACTCGCGTTTGTTCATTTTATGTGATCATACGTAACCACTATCTCTGTTTCCTGCGTATCTTTCTGTGATAACACTTCTTACTGTATAAAAAACTGTATCTTTTTCCAGTAAAAATTATTTCTCAAAGTCTGAGTATGTCAAGATTAAGTTTTTAATTATTTTTTTCTTTTAATTTTTGAAAAGCTTTATTGTCTTTATTCATAGAACACAAACTCTCAAATACTTATGAGTATTTTGTGTAGTCTTTTAAAAATTTTATGTATTTATTCGTTTGAACCAAGAAACTTTTCAAATGTTTAATACATGATGGTTTCTGAATTTTTTTAATTGCATTGATCGTTGTTTGACCCGTTTCTATGACATTCTTACTGACAATATATCCAAAAAATGTTCTTTTTGTTCAGAATTAACACTTTTCTAGTTTTCTTAAACTGCTTTCCTAATTTTTTCTTGTACATGTTTTATTTGTTAAATATGCTTTTATTGATTTTTGCAAAAGTATCGTCCAAATATACTGCATCTTCTATCCACTTCAAGTCTCATAGAACTTTAAAAATTAACTCTTGAAAAAATGCTGGGACTCCTAGTATCCGAAAAGTATTTTTTTTCAAACAATATTGTTTGTCTTTTGTTGGGAATACTTTTATAATCTTTGAAATAGACTTCTTGATTATATAATTTTTTTGAAGTTTCTGAAAACATTATAAAATTTCTCCTCAATATGTTTTGCCAACCGAAAATGCTTCACTAGTTTTGGATCTCCCTTCGTTTCTTTCGAGTGTGTTAACAACGATGTTTTCCTGATATACCATTTGTCGTCCATGAATATTGATATATACTTCACTAAATTCCTCATTATATTGGTTTGTATATATTTACATTTTTTAAAGTCTGTTCTCATCGGGTGATTTATCAATTACCACCACCAGGCGCGTAGCCAGGGGGGATGATTGGGTGGATTTCCACCCCCCCTGATAAAATGCCCTAAAAATTGTTTAAAAATGCAGACGATTTAAACGGAACACTTCAGATGTTCTTAGCAGAAGTAGAAATGTGGCAGAAAAAATTGAAAAATTTAGCCGAGAAGCCAAAACAGCAATAGACCACCTTAAAAATTGCCCACAACAATTGTTCCAGAATGTTTTTACATGAAATGTTTTACTGAAAATTTACAATGTGATTCCTGTAACGACTGCTGATATCAAACGATCATTCAGTAAGATGAAACAACTCAAAACTGATGACAGGAATACGACAGGAGAGGAAAGACTCAAAGGATTAATGTTTTTGAGCATTCATCGTGACATAGAAGTATCGCTTTAAGATTTTATTCACGAGTTCCGCAAAGGAAAGCGTCGGCTGGACATGTAATTATAAAGAAATAAAAATAAATAAATATTATTTCATTCTTGTTATTTTTGCCACCAAGTTTATATTTAAGATTGCTAGATCTTTCAGGAATTTTTTTCCACCCCCCTCTGCAATCCCGGCTACGCCGCTGACCACCACTAAGTATTTGTATTTTTAGTTTTATTTCGAATTTACCCAAAATAAATCTAAACCTGTGTTAATTTCTTGGTCATGCTATTTCAACACATAATTTTTTGTCTTCCTTCAATTACTAAATTCAATTGAGTCATTACAAAATTTCTTAATTTTGAGTCATTTGAAAAATTAATAAGTTTTTTTTGTTTCTCTTGACTTTAATATCATCCTGGCTCTAGTGTCCAAAAAACAATGTACCTTTTTATTTTTCAAGTATACATCCACACGTGTATGTCCTTTAAAGTCTTTATAACTTATCCTGAACTTTAATATCTTCAATATTTTAGATGTGCTATTTAGTTTCTCTGTACCCTCTTGTACTCGAGTTCACATTCGAGTTCTAAAATCTAGAAAAATAATAATAATAAAAATAATAATAATAAATAATAATAATAATAATAGTAACAACATTAATAACTGTAAAATATTGTTACTTAAATATTATATTTCTATTTATGATATTATTCCTACAAACGTCCTTTCGGAAATCTAGATCCACACATTGTTACATTTGTGTAATGTATATATATATTTCCTATTATACATCTATTGAAACAACATTCAATACAATTTTCCACATAGCTTCCATCCCCCTTGCCTGTAATTAAATAATATTCTTTTTTAGTAATTTCGATGTGATAGAGAACAAATTCCACTTACATTTTGAAGCTGTGACCGACTGTTGATCATCAAGAATTAAAGAAGAGAATACGATCACAACTGTCCAAACTATCTGAAATTATTATAAAATAAACTTAATATTCTGGTTATAATAAATTGTAAAAATTCGAAATACTAAATTAATATTCTCACCATTTTTTATTTGTAAATTATTTTGTCTATCTGAAAATACAAAATATGTTTTATGCATACAAAATGAATAAAATTTAAATAAAGATCGTAATTTTCCCCAACGAATCGAATATTTAACCCATTTACGTTTTTATTTAATATATTTAAAATAAGATCTTCGATCCAGAAGTAATATAAATTTGAAAATAAAAACAAAATAAAATAATTTATAATCTTATAATTTTATATTGTATTTTCGACTATAATGCATCATTTATGCAAATAAGAATATGCCATTTTAAGTTATTAAGGGTATTAGGTTCGTGATTAAAATTGGAAATTCATAATTTTGTAAACTTTATTTCTATTACAATTTTCATTATTGAAACAAATTTAGGAGGAACAAAATTTTAATTACATAATCCAATACAAATAATAATATCGATGTATAAATATATATATATATATATATTAGGGTGAGTCATAAGTTGTGGGGCACTCTTTCCAAAGTAATTATCTTTAATTACAACATGAATTGTCGAATCGATATTAATTAAATTTGTATATCGTAATAAAGCTCATAAACTGAAGTTTCAGTATTTGTAAGAAAATCATGATTTTATGTTCATTCTAATTTTTTAAACATTTTAGAAAA
>MQRK01249043.1:10919-26395 GCA_001938485.1 Girardia tigrina
ATATATATATATATATATATATATATCCATGGAATTTAGAAACCTGTTTTTGAAGGCTTTTTACTCAATTTGATCGAAAAAAACTTTTTAAGATCCCAAAATGGGAAAAAACGGAAAATTCGGAGTTCCCGAACAATATTAATTACAAGATATCTACTTATAAATTATAAGTAGTTTATATTAATTTTTAATGTTTTTTTGATTAAAATCTTTTAAATTTTAAAAACTTTGTTGGCAAAGTAGAGTTCTGCCTGCATAAAGAATGGATATAAAAAATTAAATTTTTTGATTGACTAGTTTATTAACCCTTTCCTGTCTGAATAAGGAATTAAATTGGCATCCTTAAATCACTTACAACTTTGAAATGATAAAAACAAAATGGCGTTTGATAAAACATGTGTAAGAATAATTTGTATATTCGTCTATTGATCAGAAATAAAAATATTATTTGTATTTTTCCATAGGTGCCTATAAAATATTAAAATGAAACATGATTCCATATGACATCAATAGTCAGGAAAGGGTTAATAAGTTAATGAATTTCGTTAAATAATATTTTTTTATTTATATAAACCAAGCCAAAAGTTACAATGAAATTCATGATAAAAAATTCGTCAATTTGACGGGTGTGATAAAACTAGACATATATAATGTCGGTAGTTGTAGCGTTAAACATGGACGGTAGTTCTATTAGCTACCAGCTTGGAAATACTATCTGAAAAATAAATAGTTATTCATTCTTGACTACTTAAAAAGATTCATATCTAGCTGTATATTTTTTTTATTTTAACCTAATAAATTATATATTTTAAAAATAAAGAATAAATTGTTCTGATTACATTCCAAATTTTCCATTTTCATTTCATGAACCATTAACCAATTAGGGTTACATTATACCATTCTTATATGATTTAGGAGTTCTTTTCATTAACTAGATTATTATTTCAATTAATTTAGATTTTATTAATCTTTATTAATAGGAAAAAAGTAGAAAACATTACATTTTTGTACTAAATGATTTTTGTATTAGAATTTATTTCTACCTATTACTGAATTGTATATTTTTTGCAAAAAAATTTTAAATTATTAAAACATTTTTACATAAATGTAAGAAGAGGACAAAATTAAACTGATAAATTTGACAGAACATTGATATTTTCATGGCTAAAACATGATGTGTTCAATAAGTATCAGGAGTAAATCAGTAGGCAGACTAGGAGAATACAGTATTCTGTTAGACATCGGACATGCTAGGCAATGAAAATTTAATTTATATATAAACGCCTTTTTTAGTTTCTGAATACTTCAAATTTCTTCAATTGATGTTAGATCATATCGACTTTTTGAGAGTTATTAAATTCATTGTTTTACGTGGTAATAAAAATCCCCTAATATTGAATCAGTTGTCAACAACTTATGTATGTATACACCTCTGTCGTACTTTAAGCAACGATAGAATTAGCAAGTTCAAACAGGGTCACCAGTCAGTGTTCGATGATGTAAAAATTTGGATGTCACTGCCCAATTTCTGATCACAGAATAGCTTTCAAGGAACTTTCTCAGCAGTAAGTGTTAGGATTTATGCGTCGGTCGTTAATGCGAACCCCAAGGAACCATATGGATAATACAGTTAATTTTTTCTGTGCAATGTACCATTTGAATTGCTGAAAGTCATTTTTGCAATTTTGGACTAGTATAGCAATTATTTCTTCAGGCCGGACGACATATCCGTGAATAGAACTAGCGTTGCTGAGATATAAGGGATAAATCTACGGCAGTAATTGACCATCCCTAAAAAACTACGCAGGATGATAAAAAAACTACTACCTTTTCCGGTCGGGAAAAATAAAAATGGTTATTCAAAATCAATTGTTGAGAAATTGACCAAAGAAACAATTGATAAATTAATTAATAAACCGATTAAAAATGATAAAGAAGAATCAACAACTTTAAAATTTTTTTAAGCATTCCATATTCAGAGGGATTTGGTCAATTTAAACGTTCAATTTTAAAATGCATAAATAATGCATTTAATTTAAAAATAATATCACAAACATATAAAATCCAAATTGTATTTTGTAATAAATCTCCAACCCCATTTGAATTATGTTCGGATCTCGTATATAAATTTGCATGCAATGGGTGTAATGCCACATACATTGCAGAGACGTCCCGTCATCTTTGTAGGAGAATCTAAGAACATGGTCGGAATGTAGGTGGGAGTAATATTGCAGAACACAGAAAGGGTTGTAAGTCGAACCAAAACATAAACATAAAGGATTTTAAAATTTTGTGTACCCGTTTTAAAAACTATTGGGAGAGGGTGGCCTGTGAAGCACTTTATATCAGGTCTTTAGATCCTAAGATTATTGTGGAGACGGGTCTCTCGAAAACCCTATTGAGTGTGTTTAGATGACGTAATCACTGCTTGCATATATAAGCAGATTAAAAATTCATTTTTTTCTTGAGACCTGACGATGACGATTATACCGTCGAAATTAATTGTCTTAAAAAATAAATGTTTATTTAATAAATGGCGTATTTTTGTCTTTAAAATTAAGTTGCCATCATTTTTTTAATTTTTTGAATACTTAATTATCATATAATTAATATAAATGTATTAAAGAACCATTTGCAATTTCTATAACAAAAATAAAACATTTAATGACTTTATTAACTTTTTTAATTATTTTTTAAAATTTAAAGTTTTTAATTGATTGATTAGCTTTGATATTTGTTGTATTATTGGTACTTGGTCTCGGTCGGTTTACTCATTTGGGTCAACTCAATCGGTGTGCTTGTTTGAGTAGGTTCTGTCTTGGAAATCAAAATGCGGATAGATTCCATAATAAATTGAATGAACAAAAAAACAATTTGATTTTTTTGAAAAAATATTTTAAAATAAATTCGTCATATTACAATAAAATAACTCTACTAATTCTACAAACTAAAACTAAAGTAATTATTAAAAATTAGATTGTACAAAAATTATAATAATTAATAAAAATCAATAAGATAAGCGCTACACAACAATATTCAAAGGGTTATGTTCCGAATTTAAATTAAGTTTTATTTATAATTTCGTTATTATTAATATTTATTTTTCAAAATTCCTCTAACCGAAAAGAATTTTAACAGATTATCTTAACATTTTTCTTCTTTTTATTCAACTCTTATTAAATTATCACTAGTAGTTATCTCTAATGATCGTTTATTCACTTTACACTCTCCAAAAAAGTATGATGTCCAAATAAAAGCGTATAATCCCACTTAAAAAAACAAAATAATTAATTTTATATATTTTCTCTACTCACACTTTTTATTAAATGAATATTTTATATAAAATCATAAATTATTAATTTAGAGTCTGAGAATCAGGTTGCGAAAGCATCATAAATTACACGATATTGTTCCGATATATTATATTTTACAAATAGTTCAAACAGGGCTTAGATTCGCTGATTCCGATATTGCTCTCATTAAAAACTTTGTTAAAATTGACTTGTCAAGAATAGTCGTAGTGTAACTCAATTAAAACAAAAATATTACAATTATATTAATTATATTACTTATTAAAGACTAATTAAAGTAAATAATAATGTAATGATATAATTTAATTTCATAAAATTAAATTATACAAAAAAAGAAATGAAAAGAAATTAATTATTTCTTGTTTAAATAAACCGATTTTTATAAAAATACAATTTTGATTTCGTTTAATTTGTCTTCTTCAGTTTATGAGTACGGAGAATCACAAGAAATAATGATAGCAATTTTTCAATTAAATTAAACCCGAGTATTCAAACAAATTATCAAATCATCACATGCCACCCTAAAACGAAAATAATCAATACCAACTATGTTAAACAACATCAATCTTACTCTATACAGCTCTTCATAAATGATCTTTCGGTTATGATCTTTTGATTATTTTCGTTTTTGTGTTTCTTATGTTTTAAAATGCTTTAAGAGTGATTATTTACAAAAGTTACATAGTCAAACCCGTAAATTAAATTATTTAAGGAAAATTTTTGGTGTAATGGAGTTTAATGTTAATAACACGATTATTAATAAATCCGATTTAGAAAATTTATTTAAAATCAAAAGACAAAATTAAACGAATTTTAGAAAAACAGGCCCCAGTAGGTGTTACAATTAAAGTATTGTTTCTTGATAATGATTTTCGGGTTTTGATAAGTAACTTTGATCACAATTATGAAAGGACAATTACTGAAACACTCTTGATAAAGTTTCTTAAACCTAGTCTAAAGGTGCAAAGTGATTCGTCCAATCATATTAAAGTATTTTGACGTAACATACTGTGACGTAATGGTCATCTTTCTATATAAACAATAACTTTCTAATTAAATACAGAACTGAAGATGCCACAAAAGTGGCGAAACATGTTTTCGAATAAAAATTTAAAATTAAAATGGTGTTATTTTTGTTTAATATATATATATATATATATATATATATATATCGATATTATTATTTATATTTAGAAATTTAAAATCTGGTTTATGTAACTGAAATATTGTTCCTTATAAATTTGTTTGAATAATGAAAGTTGTATGAGAAATAAAGTTTGCGAATAATGACTTTGGATTTTAGTCACGAACCCAATACTATCGAAATCCAGTGATCATTTTACTTCGGTTATTTCACTCCTATCTTGTTTAAGAATTTACCTTTTCAACTTCAAAATGAGAATAGTAAATTTCTTAATTGATAGATCTAAATTTTCAAACTTGAAAACATGTGCCAATCAAAAGTGATCATGCGTACTATCGATCAGAACTTTGTCACGGAAACCATGGCAATGGGACCTGTAACCATGGTAATTGTGAAAAAGTGCTAATCAATCGTTACATAGTACCCAAATGTGCTAATCGACACTGCACATGTGCCAATTGGAAGAGTACAGTGCCGCACATGTGCAAGTGTGCAAATCGATAAAACAAATTTTTTTTAATTTTTCAAAGTGCAAATTATTTTGATTGGTCTAATATATTTGGTGCACATTTTGATTTTCTATCCGACTGTGCAATAATAATATAATAATCTATTAGGGTTTCAATCACGAAATGGGCCAATCATGTTTATGGAAGAAACAAATTTTAACATATATATATCAAGAGCTCAATGTCTATCTGTCAAAGGAATGAGATGTATCACTATTGCTGCAGGTTTAAAAGGTTTTAATGTCCATGTCAAAGTATGTATAGAGAGCATTATGTTTATAAATTATGAAATAAAGAGATTTTACTTTAAAAGAAGAAAACGCAAATGCTTGGATGAAGACCTGCCTTCGTTAAGCAATGGTTGAATATAGTTCCCCTGTTATCATCGCTATTGATAATGCACCCTGCCACAGTAACATCGAAGTGGTTTTACAGGTGCAAGAGTTCTGCGGTAACAAGATACTCAGATCGGCACTGTAAAGTCCAATGTTAAATCCCATAAAAAGTGTTTGGTCAATAATAAAAAATTACGTGAGAAGAAAACTTTCAGAAAAATTGTGGAAAAACTGAATGATAGGAATTTTGATTTAACTATTTGATCTTCGAAAACCGTGCCTCTATATTAATTCAAAACCTCTGATTGTCGAGCACATGGAAAGATACGCAAATAAAGACGAAGCCATAATTTCTATTGCAATTAATGAAATCGATTGAATTGTCTCAAGGCAATTTTTATCATCCTGATTATAACGACCGTAGATGAGATCCAGAAAAAATGTTATTTATCATCAGTAAATTCTAATTATCACCTTTAAATTCACTAACGATATTTGAAAACTTTATTGGAATTATCGAAATAACGAAATAGAATTGAAAGTCTCGTAAATTTGAATCAAAAGAATTTAATTTAATAAAAGCCACCCCCGAATGTTACGGATAACTGTGTATTACAAATAATACTCAGCATTGACACTCAGGGTAGTGAATCATAGACTTTGTATCAAGTAGAAACCATTTGACAAATACAAAGTTTTCTGATCCTCTCACACGACGTCAGATGCAAGAGTGTGAACTTTCAATGCACGGGCACGCTTCGGCTTCCCTCTGAGAAATGACCAGTCATGTTCCTTCGTACCGTGATTCTGGAGACTTCTGGCTGAATAAAAGCACTTAGTGCAGCGGGGAAATGGGCAATGAAACTTTCCCTTATCCGTTATATTATCCAGCCGAAAATTCAGTACCGCACTAAGGACTACTTTTGGACAGTCCTCATCAGTTACACCGACAGACACTGGCATATCATGTTCCGCGTTCAAGTTCAAAGGTCCAGTACGTCTTTCTGTTTCTTCTCTTTGTACTATTTGGATGTTCGTAGTACCATTACCTTGGATTCGATGATCAATTATTAAATGTCGTTGTAGCCATCCATTAGTTTTATAAGTTTTGTGGCAGTTCTCCATGGGACATATGAGTGAACCACCACCTCTCTGTGTCGTCGGTGCCGTGGCCAGATGCACATTCTTAATGTGTCTTGTGAGTTCCTTCTGCTCAGTAAATTCTTTAAAGCAAGAAGGGATTGTGCAAGTTAATATTTTGATGCGCGTCTGAAGCATTTGCGGATATTCTTTCTCGTGTTCGATCGCCTCTTTCAGTCGCTCAGATATGATTCCTTTGATCAGGTGTTTAAATTCCTCATCATTGTTGAGAAGCCCTCTTTCATTTAGACTTTCCCTGTATTCTGCCAAATCTGCCGGTTCGTTGAATATCCAGATACAGAGGTCATCGCATATATGCAAGTCTGTTCACTTAAAATTCAGTGCCTCGAAATAAAATAAAATGTAACATTAAATGAGGAAGCAAGTGGCGAAAGTGAAGATTCAAATAATATGTGAATATTTGAGCTGATGGTTGAAGATAATTGAATTTCAATGAAATGAAAATATCAGAATTGGAGTCAGGCAAGGTATGTCCAGATATTGAAAGGGTTGGGGGAGAAATTGTTGTACTGGAAACTCCAGAAAAGTTTATAGAACCTTTGAGTTATGAATGGATGGTCAAGAACAAAGTTTTAGATACATCAGATAGTATTCTCCCTGAGTCAAAAGGAATTGAAAATATTGCTAAAGATAATTTGAGAATTGCATATAAATCAAATGAAAAGTTAAATTCTTCGGATCATTTGAAGGGTTTTGATGAAGTTAAAATGGAAAATTATATAGATATCGACGTTGAATTAGAAAATGAAGATCACATTCAAGATAAAATCATTGAAAACAATAATAAAAATGAAATGCTTTCAAATAGTGTTAATGCTGGAGAAATAAAGAGAGAATTGCCGAGAAAATTGAATGACTTACTTTTGGGGCGCGTTATTGATAGAAAAGATGATATCATTGTAATTAAAGAAGTTTATATAGAAAACCTATCAATAAATGATGCTTCGAATGGAAAATTGTTATGGGAGGACTTTAAGTAAAGTTAAAAGAATATGATAAAGATGATAAAATTCAAGAAATGATATATTGTGAAAATTTGGATATTGAAAAATTGATAAAGGATTTAAATGAATTTTTGGAAGTTTTCACACTATATCTATCGAATCTGAAAGAAAGTGATAATGAAGATTGGTTCAGTATTGACAATTTGAAAGATTCATTAAACGTGTATTGAAAAGAAAAGGTAAAATATTTGATATTGTTGATGAAACGATTGCGAAACTTGGTGATAAAGATAAAACGAAAGAAGAGGAAATACAAAGAAATGTTGTGAAAGAAAAAATGAAACAGGTTAAATGTTTAATTAATGAGATGTAAGAATTAATCACAGACAACACTATGAAACATTGGTTTAAAGTTTTCATTGGTTTGGAAGTCGAGAACCTGGTGAAAATCATTGACATTGGCGACGTTATTCAATGTGAATCGAAAGCAGAAAAATCGGAAAATCTTATAATGAATGTTAATTTGAGGCGAGAAGAAGAAACGAAAATTTTAAATATCAAGGATGCATTGAATGAAAGTTTGATTGATATTAATTCTCAAACTTTCAAATATGGTTCTCAACGAAACGAAGAAATGTACTGGGATGATGATAGACAAAGTGGTGATCGCATTTGAATTAAGTAAAAATTTAAGTTCTCTAGAATACTTGAGTAATGTTGAATCAGATCGGGATGAAGATTCTAAAAATCTCAGAGAATTGAAAATCATTGGATCAATTAATACGTTGGATAAAAAGTCATTACAGAAAATAAACTAATTGATTCGAAATTATTGGATCTAAATATTTTTTTACGAAAGAAAAGAAGAAACATTTACTACATTGAAAGAAGCAAATGCAAAAGTAAAAGTATTGGAGATATGTAAAAATGTCGACGCTGAATTGGGAGCTGTTTCCGTGCAGTCATTAAAGAAAGGGGTAACACAAGAAAACGAAAATTTAGAAGATGCTGTTACAGAGAACAGTTATGATCAAATGAAAAATGTTAAGGAAATCGATGAAATAGAAAATCAAAATCACAGTATTTCGATAACCTGTTTGAGAGGAAAGATTTGTATACGTAAAATCTGTCTACCTTTAGAAAATATAAAAGAAGGATTACAATTGAGGAGAAAATTAACTGGAAGAAGAAATCAGAAGCAGGAAATTTATCCAAATCGGAAGTTCAGGAAAAAGATTATGGAAAGAAAGACCACCGAAAAGAAAACAATGACGGCGAAAGATGAAATTGCCTCCTGGTTGAGATGGGAGATCGAGACTCATGTTAATCAAGACTAATGGAAAAGATGTACTTCAGTCAGTGAGTCGGATTTGCTATTAAAGATTGTTCGACTGTGTAATTGAGCAAAAAATGTTATACTGTTACTAATATAGTGAATTGAATTGATTGAATTTGTTCGTTAGTGATTGTAGAAAAATGATGAGTGGGTTTTTGTGTTAGTGACATAGTTTTTTTATATTTAATTGCATTTAGAAGTGCAGCTGTAATGTGAATCTTATGGAGTATTGATGAGATGTTTGTGTTTTGTGAGTGTTAAAATGAGTTTTGAAATGGATGAAGAGCCGAATAATCGGTTGGATGTGGAGAGGTACAGTGTTTAAATTAAACTGATGAATGGGAGCGATGATGAGGTGCTTTGTTCCGTGGACCAATAGGGTTCATTGGAATGGTGTGAATGATAGTTTAAATGCGAGAGTTATGTTGGTGTGAATGTTGCGAAGAAAGTTTTGAGGAATAATGAGTTTGGTGCTGATCACGAGTGAACAGGAGATGGAGGATGTTTGAGAATATTAAAAAAATTAAATTAGAAAATTTTGAGTTTGGAAATTTTGTGTATTGGTTAATTTGGTTTTTTGTAATTTAAAAAATTATAATTATTATTGGTATTGTTTTGATGTATAGAGTTTTCATAACTAATAAAAGATTTCTAAGTAATATTGATTATTTTCATTGGTTTTTCTTATCGTTGTTGAAAGTAAAAAGAATAAATGAAAATTGAATATCTTCCAACGAAATGGAATCGGAGAATTTTAGAGAAATCTAAAGTAAAAAAGACGAAAATTAAATCGACAAATATTGCAACGATATTTGACAAGAGCTTCGTCAATTATCAGAGTGCGCGAAGCACTGCTTCTTATTTGATATTGGAAAAATCTGCTCGAACGAAATTTAAGAAAATTTCAGAATTTCTAATATCTCTATCAATTCCCGAATCGAAAACCGAAGATGAAAGACAAATCACAGAATTCTTACTGCAGCAGATGGGAGTGGTACTGCTGCTACCGGGAGATTTAGCTGAGAACGCAGAAATTTGCGAAGGTAATACGGCCCACTTTAGGGCCAAAATTGATGATTTGACAGTAAATTTCGATAAATATTTCGATAACCAGAAAACAACAACCGGACGCTAGTTAAAGAAGTCTGGGCGTGGCTGCCGCGCTCAACCTGCCGCTCTGCGCTCACCAATATTAAAATTAACTTTCATTGTTTATTCGTGTAATCTGTTATATTCATTGACTTTTATTGTATAATAATAAATGGTTTCCATTTGATATTTTTTGACCTTATTATTATTTCTCATTTTGAAGTTGGAAGGTCTAGTCTTGGCCATTGCTGGTAGTATCGATCGCACTTTGTTGATGTGATACGGCATATTAGAAACTTCTATTAGATGCGATTTGTTCGGATCAATTTATTTGGATAATTAATTTCTAGTTGAATTCATCTGAAGTGCATTATTAAATTGGCGCTGAGGTTGTTGTAATAACATTATAGACCCTAAAATTGAAAGATTATATAAAAATAGATAATACGAAAAGTATATAATTAATGACTTGATTGATCGATCAATTGATGGGCAGAAATAATTTTTCTATCAATTGATGGCAAAAATTTAATTAATAAGGATTGTTGTATCTCAGTAGAGGGTTTTTTGGTTTCTTTATTAACTTTCAACTCGAGAGGTTCAATCATCATATCGGGTTTCATGGCTCGTTCGGCATTAGCTGCAGTGATTGACTTCATGTGTCCGATATCCTTTGTTCGGAACAAAAATTGACGATTGAGATTTGAATTTTGAAATAGGACTTTGATTGGAAAACTGTATTTATCAAGACATTCTTGTAACGATAATTTGAGACATTCTTCGGCAAACTTCAAAGAATCCATATCTTTTTTACTTCGGAAGAATTTTATATCTTTATTATGAACCCATGATCTACTAACGTCTTCATCGAGAAATGTGACATGATGATGACTAACATCTTCAGATTTTTATGACAGGAATAAAATTCCTTAGTATTTGGATTTTTATCCCGAAGCACGTGCCCATACGATTGATCCCAGTTTGTAATTCACAAACTCCTCTTTGATATTCTCCAGTGCTATTTTACAAATAAATTTATCATTTTTTGCCATATCACAAGTCCAAACTGATGGAAACTCATTGATGTATATGATGTCTTGCAAGAAGCGCGTCTTGTGGCACGAGTTACATGATATTTCTACACCTGATGGAGTTTCATTCCCCGATTCTATGTCCGTCCATTGAGACTCAGTAACACCGCTACTTGTCCGACCCAACCTGACATTTCTTGATCCTATCTTATCATTCCTTCCAGCACAGCCTTCAGGTGGATTGTCATTAGCAATCATATCCATAGTGACAGGCACAGTAGCAGCACTGTTAGAATCCGATTTCAAATCGCATCCCAAACCTCCTTCATTGACCTGATTATCACGAATACCCTGTCCCGTCTGTAGATCCGTCGATATATCATCACAGAATTGCATGAATGATCGGTTTGCATCTAGTTTATGACAACTGTCACCTTTAACTCGATTTTTGTCACTCTCATTATCGATCGTGGATTTGAAATTCGATTTATTTTGCAGACACACATTTGGTGCCATCATTTTTAATTCATTCTCCAAAATATCGCTTTTCAAAGTTTTAATATCGATAGTTTTGGGATCACGACAGACGAGTACGACAGAAAATTTATTAGAACAGACATAGCAGTCCTTAACTGGCGGTAACGGTTCTACTACCTGGACAATTTTGCCTCGCGCAGACACAAAGTCAGAAACAAATACGTCATAATATTTCTCCGGCTAAACTTCGAATAACTTAATGATTTTAAATTTTTCATCGGTTATTATCGAAATCTTTAAACATTGAAACAGTTTCACGGCCAAATTAAACAGTTCGACAAATTGATAAATGATATTCGCATTTAAACCGACATCGATCTCGTCCGTATTGGAGAAAATCGATTTCTGGGCAAAGTGGCCATCTTTAATATCTAAATGTACGATTCCCGTTGGAGAATTTCTTTCGATATTCTCGATTTGGCCGACTACCTCAAAATTAATTCCATTGACTTTTCTATTCAACAAATTCGAAACTTAATGAGCTCTACTCAATTTCAAACTGAATATTTGCACGCCCATATCGATTTTGTTGCTGAAATCTATGACCTTTTGAGCCTGATTGTGCGTGTTATCATTAGAAACAGATTGAAATGGTCTTTTATTATCTCTCGGTTTACTGGAATTATTATTTTTATTTTCGTCACTCAAAATTAATAATATTTTTTATTTTAATCGGTCGATTTATGAAGTCGTTATCGTGACTGAAGTACACTTGTAACGAGTCTTGTTTGAATACTCGGCTCAAAACTGTCGAGTTAAAATTGTCGTGTTTCGCCTCGATATTCACATCGAGATTAAACTTTAAGACAATTTTTTTGCGGTCAAAGCTTTAGATTTGCCTATACGCTCTTTGTGAAACAAAAACTGTCTGTTTAAATTACTCACATCGATTGTGTCTAGATCGAGCACAGTGATGACTTTGAAGCACCACATTACGAGATTCTTTAATTTTTGGATCCATGGATCTTAATAATAAGGCCTCACACGTTACTCTCTCCCAGTAATTTTTAAATCAATTACACAGAATTTTAAAATCATTTTCTCCGATTTTCTTTTTACATTTTAAATTATGTTCGGCAATATTGCTCCCATTATCCAACCGACTATGCTCTTTGATCCGTTTGCAGAGATGACGAGATGTCTCTCCAATGTATGTGGCGTTACACCCATTACATGTATATTTATTAACAAGATCGGAGCACAAACCGAGAGGAGTGGAAGATTTCTCTGCAAACTGATCAAAGAGCATAGTCGGTTGGATAATGGGAGCAATATTGCCGAACATAATTTAAAATGTAAAAAGAAAATCGGAGAAAATGATTTTAAAATTCTGTGTAATCGATTTAAAAATTACTGGGAGAGAGTAACATGTGATGCCTTATTAATAAGATCCATGGATCCAAAAATTAATATTCAAGCTTCACACTTAACTTCTCTGTTAAACATTTTCAAATAGAGCCTTTATTGCATGATTGATTGCATAATCATCTTTCTCATATATAAGCTGCAAAAAGCCAGTGTTAATTTAGTCTGAAGATGGCGGGTAATCCGCCGAAATTAATTACGAAAATAAATTGTGAAAAATGGCGTTCACTTTTTAATAATGAATATCAATTGCCATTATTTTTTACATTCCTTAATAACCATATATACTATATATTTTATTTTATTTAATTATTTTTTTATTTTATTTAATGATTTAATTTAACTTTTTTATTTAATTACTTCAATTAATATTACTTTAATTATAATATTGAGTTCAATTAAAGTGTTAAATAGAATCGCAACACGACCAAGGATTTATTGAAATTTATGCTGGATGGGAATTCTCCTTTGTGCATATAGAAGTTTTCAAGTATTTAGTTTTTTTGGAGACTTATATTGTAAATTACTATAAACTTTTGTTCTGGTAGAAGTCCGCATGTATGTTCTTTTGCTGTTGTGTATATTATTTTTCTCATAATTATAACTATAAACGAATGCTGTAATACGTCAAATAAAAGTTTTGAATTTTTATATTTTTATGAATTCCGAATATTTCTGGTAAATTTATTTTTTCTTTTTTTAGATGTTGGAAAATGGACTGTGACAAACCCGTTAATGAATAACGGTAGATGTTTATAGTACCTGTCGAGATTGTCAAAATAAGTTAACGCTCCATAAAACGTTCAAAAGACATATATATATGTGTTTCTTGGAGAGTACACGTAAATTCAAATCATTTGAGGCAAAACGGTAGATGCTTATAATTTCTGCAGAAACAGATTAAGATCATGCATCATCAAGGAAGATTTCTTCACTCTGTGAGTTTTAAACATCATAAACGGTGATATTTTGATATAGTCGTCACTCGATCATACTCAGTTTTTTCTTTTAAATACGTTTTTTTTAAATTGTTTATGTTATTTTCACTTACTTTGCCGGCTGCCCAATATATTTTAACTACATCAATGAAAGATTTAATATGTGAAGAACATTTCCAATGTCACATATTTTCAAATCTGTATTTGTGATGCTATTATTTATTTCCTTATAATTTTGTCCTCAAAATAATCTTTTTTTCTGAAACTGAAGGCAAATATTAAACTCAAAATAAAGTAAAAATTACCTGTAAAATATAAAAATTAAATGTAAAACGAAATTATTTTTAAATAAAAGAATTCCATTTTTATCCATTGAAATACAATTTACAAGATTGAAATAAAATTCTATTATTAACCCTTAATTAACCCTTAATAAAATTTACGCAATCGAAATACCTTTTTTATTCTTTGAAATTTATGTTGAAATTGTATAGTTATCCATACTCAACAGAAACTTATAAGAAATGCTAAATTAATTTAAAATATATGAAAACTAAACTGTAAAAAGAAAATAATAATGTTTCGTCAAAATCAACAAATGTAAATTATTTTTTTTAATGTGTTTAAAATTATCTATCATTCAATTTAATCAAAATATAAAATTGTTTAAACAGTCAACTAGATTTACATACAGAAAAAAATTTTAAAAAGTGATTTATAAGAATATTTTTCATATTTTAGAAGAATAAAATTTATTTTAATATAAATAATTTATTTTGCAGACTATTTGACTTAACAACATTGTCTAAGTTTTTTTTCAGTATTATAAAACATGCGTAGATTTAACTGAATTCAAATTTATTTCCAAAATTGTGGTTATAAAATTTAGTTTCTGTTTACAAATTGTGTTTTGGCTTTACATAAGTTTAAATTAATTGGCAATATTGGAAAATATTTTTTGTGAAATTTAAATTACAACTCAATTATAATTCTAAATAAGGCTATTAAACTAAATAATATTAAAATGAACACTATTTCTGCCAAAGGTGTCAAAAGATAACTTTCAAAATTGAAACTTTAAATTATTTGTTAAGTTTAATAATTTTTCTCAATTCATGTTTTGACTTTTCATAGAATAATTTACTAATAATCTTATCCACAATTATTTGCTTGTAAATGCAAAAATGTCAAAAGACATCTTTTTGTCGAGATAAGTAGAAATATTGTTTAAAAAAATAAATAGTTTTGAATTAAAATTAAACTATTTTAAAGTTAGATCATATCGTAGTGAAACCATAACAGGAATTTGTAAAATTTTCTTTAATTTATTAATATATATCACATTAGTAGGGGGAAAATGGGCATTCGGTCCCACCCCCCCCCTGCTGGTAACCATAGCAACGGTATTGGTTATCGTGGTTACCATGGCAACCGACCCGATTACCATAGCAACGGTCGCGGTTACCATGGCAACGGTCGCGGTTACCATAGCAACGGTCGCGATTACCTTAGTTACGGTCGCGGTTACCATGGCAACGGTCGCGATCACCTTAGTTACGGTCGCGGTTACCATGGCAACGGTCGCGATCACTTTAGTTACGGCCGCGATGTCCCACGGGGGGTTACCGTTACCACGGCAACGGTCGCGGTCACCTTTGTGACGGTTGCTAAGGAACCGTTGCTAAGGGCCAGTAACCTGATCTCGGTAACTAGGTGACCGTTACCATGGCAACCGTTGCTAAGGGCCTTTTTATTGCTCCATTGGATAGCCCTCTT
>MQRK01249044.1:17914-28084 GCA_001938485.1 Girardia tigrina
CAGCAAGACCCGAATATACAACACAATTCCCATGGGAGAAATTCAGTGGAAATCCTGAGAAATTAGAACTTTTTCTGAAGCAATATAAAGCACACGCAACAGCCTGCAGATGGACAAACGAAGACATGCACACTCGACTACCATTATACCTTAGTGGAAACGCAGTTAACCTTTATATCGACAATCTATCCGAAACAGGAGAAAATAATGAAACAACAGGTCCAAAAACCTGGGAAGAAGATATCGCGTTCTTACGAGAGAAATTCCCCTCGACAGCAACAGAAACTGACAAATTCGATGCACTTATAACTCGAAAGCAAGGTAGAAATGAAACTGTTCAGCAATATGTAACCGAACTATTACAATTATCAAAAGGATTCGTGAGTACAACTGATAGACTTATTCCCATATTCATACGAGGATTGAGATACACACCTACGAGGAAATATTTAGGATTACAAAAACCGGACACGTTGGAAAAAGCTGTACAAATGGCACAGGACCACATGAACGTTTACGAGGAGAAAGACGAGGAAGAGAATCAAATTTATGCAGTTGAAAAAATGACTTTACAAGAAGACCACGATCGGGAAATGCAACAAGCTCATATACCAAAAGGACATGAATTAAATCGACCGATAAAAACCAAACCTAACATTTACAATAATTATCAAGGAGGAAGTAATCAAGGACAATCTAATACGGGATATAATAACAACAACAGTAATCGAGGACGAGGGAACTACCAAACAAATTATCGAGGAAGAGGACGAGGCTATTATCAGGCGAATTCGGACAGACCAACGGAATTTACAAGAAAGGAAACAGAAGGGACAAATGCGAATTCACGACCAGTGTACAAAGACGAAGCAGGAGGACAAACCAAGGTACGATTCACAGACGGCGAAACTCAACAAGAAACACGAACATGCTTTAAATGCAATCGACGAGGACATATATCTAGAAACTGTTATCGAAATATCGTTTGCGAACGATGCTCAAAATTTGGTCATATTGGTGCAGTGTGCAGATCTAGCGGCTATAACCCAAATCTCGATCCGAACCGAAATCAATATCAAGACAATACCCAAACCTATCAGAAGACGACACAACAAGTAACAAGTCTTCCAAATGTGAAACCGAATTCAGGACCGACAGTTAACTTACTACAAGGGGAAATGTACGATCCACGTCAAAGAGCATGGGAACAATTTGAAGGAGAAATCGATCAAATTAGAAGAACACGAGTACAAAAACGGATAGATCAAGGCGAAAACGTCCATCAAATATATATGATAGTACAAGATGGTGAAGAAGACAATCACCTACAATCATTATTTACCGAAAAGGAAGAGACCAACAATACCGTTCCTAAGGACGACGATGAAGACGATGAAGGAGAAGCAGACAATTCCGATGGCGAGTATTACCACATCGAAAACGGGTACGATTATCATGAGGAAATAAAGACAGAGGAATCCGGTAGTGAAAGCGATAACGAGGAAGACAGTGAATTAGATTGTGGACCCGAAGGATCTTGGAAAACAATAGAGACAACCGAAATCGAAGAACAGCGATTAAACGCCTTAGTGGCAAGTCGATCCAAAGTACTCATGGCACCGGAAGAAACGGAAGAAGGAAGACAAGATCTAATAGAGTTCCGAGACATTGGTATATTCATCGATTACGGTTCAGAAATACGAGGTCAGTTACGAGAATTTACCAAACACTATTGGAAAATACCGCAACAACTAATAACAGAATATGTAGTCAAAATTCGTATGATGTTCCACAATAGACCAGCAAGAAAAGCACTTGCCAGACCAGCTTCAGGGTTAACACGCAGACATCGCGCAGTGTGTAAAGTGCACGAACCACTATCGGCCTACAAAATAAGCGTTATTTCACGCGATCAGCCACAAATCGCACCACAAGTGATGAAAGTGACATCATTCGGAGTACGACGCCTGAAAAGACAGATAAAGGAGATGTTTGGTGGCGAATGTATACTATTTTTACGGGGCAGAAGTATGCGTACATCAGGAGGACAACATACAGTTTACTTGACAGACGAAGACGTATGGCCGAATTACTCAAACGTGATAGAAGTCGCTAAATCCCCAAGGAAGGAAGAATATCAACAACCACGCCGCAGTAAGCCGAACTACGGATCAAACCTGATGCGCGGATGCGAAAACGGAACGCATAACGTAGAAGAAGAAGAACAACTCATTCATAAGCTAGTAGAAGACGTACGAACAATCTACGAAAAGGCAAAACGATATATGCAAGGCGATGTGATAATTCCACCACCTCCGCTACTAACCGAGGCAAAAGCGGAATTACGTACAATAACCCAAAGTATACTCGATAATTACAACGAACTGACCGATCCTGAATCAGGCATAGATATTCAGCAGTATGCAACGAAACCAATGACAAAAATCATAGATATGTTAAACAGCGTATATATGCATCAAGAATGGAAAGACGAGAAGCCGCTGCAACAATTAAACCAAAAATATTTCGCGGAAACCCAGAAAAAGAACTCGATAATATTTGTGAACTACATCGACAATCAACAAGGTGGTTACTACTATCATCCGTGCAGAGCAAAAGTTCGAGCTAGAACAACGATTAGGGAAATCAAGGCCTCCCTCTACAACGATTTCAAAACGAGTACAACGATGTTCTATGGAATCCGCCAGCTACCAGACGACAACTCTGAATTAGTATCTAATGGAGTAAGTACACGAATAAGACATAGGTTTACGGTGGAGAGAAGGAGCCCCAGATTAGTTGCCATGAGTAGCGAACCAGGGGATATTGCCATTTATGTTACTTATAATAAATACGAAGTCATAAAGAAATTAAAATCCATGTACACAAGGTATTTTCAAGATGGCAAAATGAGGAAGGATACGATAATCAGTGCCAATAACTTTCTACCAATATGCGTAAGAACCATTGAAGCACTCGGAAGTCTGACAGATCACAGTGATTGCGATTTTATGACAATAATGGAAATCGTGAGGCAATTATATCTACGATTGGCACCTGGACCATATAGAGTCAAGCACATAAAACGAATAATGAGGGATTGCATCAGTTATCGACGATATCAACTAACGAGATCGGGCGAAGGAACAAGTAAAAGGATACAATACCGGTTCTTAGTACAGGACGGACCAAAGACTGACGAAATAACATTAACAGGGGTCTTCCCCGCAATGGAGCAAATATATTTTAGAGTGGAGAAAGGTAAGTCTGAAAGTATCATACTGACATGGGAAGGATGGAGAGTACCAAGAACGGGAGAGATAGAACGAAAGTTATATTGGCATGATCAAACCATCAAACTGAAAGTGGAAAGAATGGAACCGGAACACCACCTAATCACGGACTGGGACGAACTGTACGAAAAATTTTTGACAGCTATTGGAAGGCGAGCAGAATATATCGGAATAGTGACCGTACAATACCATTTTGACGGAGGGCTTATGCCGGAGGGCGATCTAGAAGTATTCATACACATAGTACGAGCGTTAGTACTATCAAAGGACCAGTGGTCAAGACTACAATTGCCAGGACTGATAGACAAAGTGAGCCGAATAAAAAGACTTGGATATTTGGTATCTCCAGAGGCGGACGCGCTTATAGCAGAACTAACACAGAGGGTGACGAAACAACTACCGCCAGGAGCAACAATATTAACGATACAGTTACCCAACGAAAAGCAACACTCGATACGATTAGACTACCAAACGACGGTACGAGAACTACGAGGACAAATCTACACTATAATACAGTTTTACGAACCAACATACTTGGAACCAGAATCAATACCGGTATCCGACTTCGTCATAACACATTTGGGAGAAATACTGGAAGACAACGAAAGGACCATAGCGTCGTACGGCCTGTGGGATGCACATCAGATAATAGTACACGAGAACCGAGAAGCAGCAAGTATCAGTCAATATGAAAGAAAACCCCTCGAAGTCGAACAGGACGTACAGGTGTTATTTACCTATTTCACTATGACAGTATGGCCACAATTAACGAAGTCAACGAAAATGCAGGTGAATGCATTGACCTATTACAATTCAGATTCGGAAAGTGATGACGACAGAGACGACAGTGACGAAAGCCAAGAAAACGGTGAAGTAAAAAGACAAATATATGTGTTAGATAAACAGCCGAAACCATCGACATCCGCGGGGAAAAGGGGACAAGCAAAACAACCATCGAAAGGCAAGAATAAGACGAACGACAAGAGAATAATGAAAGGATCGCCAAACATGGTAATAGACCTAACTGATGAAGCAAATATGTATCAAGGAGACACCACAAAGAAACCGAGAAAAGAAGCCTTCTATACATTATCACCAATAGAAAAGATAATGAAAGTAAGAAAGGAAATAAAGGCCGCGAGACCGTCAAAGGATAGAATATGCACGATGCTGCAACAGCTTGATTACAAAGAGTATCAGGACTTAGAATTAAAAGATCTTGGAAGAGAACTGATCAAACTACAAAATTCACGTGGATGGGAAATACGAGAAACGGAAAAGGTGATAAAACAGTGGTTACGACATCTCGGAAACACACCAACACAAATAACTTACAACTTTATGGTCAATATTCCAGGCGAAACACCTCGACAAATATGTGCCACGGAATCCAGTCAGATAAAGGACATCAAAGAGAATATAGGTTTTAAGGATAACTACAATCTTGTAATAAATGGGCAAGTCTACGAGGATCAAACTTACATCGGATTAACCAATGCCGCATATGGAGAAACAGGCGAAATCAAGCTACGACCACGAGCAAACCGAAAACTTCAAAAGGTTGGAGGACCAAAAGTAGTTGAAATAGACGATATACCGAAAGTAATGGAGGAAATCAATGACGAAGAACCAAAATTCCAACCAACAGTGACGTCGACTCCAAGGAAACTAACAAGTCCGGAACGGCGAGAATCACAAGAACAGCAGAGAATGTTGGAATCAATAACTCCACCCCACGAGAATGATCGCGAACAAAGTGTTGAATTAACCGAGATAGAAGTCGAAACTGAGAATAAATTAACAAACGATGAAGATACAGAGGAGGAAGACCAGCTACAAACGTCTATAAGAGATTTACTCACTAACGTAGTAGAACCGAAACTGAAAGCCAGTGCAAACCAAAATTTCACAACGACAGAAAGACCACGGAAACAACCCTCAGTGGATATGGACGAATCGTTAGAAGACTTGATACTCAATTTACCAACCAGCGAACCGACACGTCCAATATTAAAACAAACTTACATGGATCAGTACGTAGACAGAGAAACAGACAACCATCTGGAAACAGCGGAACAAGGTGCACAAACCGCTAGATCATGGAAACCGGCGCAAGTTCGAATAAAACAGGATAGAATTAGCACTCCAGGTACGAATAACACGAAGCTGACTCAGAAACAACGGTCACTGGAAGGAATGGCAATTATAAAGAGCCAAGGTACAGAGGTGCCAATAGGGAGAGATCTGACGGAGATAATGTTGATAGATCAAGTACGATTGCACATTAATTGGTTAACAGGCCAATCACAAAAGACCGGATCAGTCAAATTACCATCAAAAAGCTATCCTCTCAATAAGATGTTAACAGCAACAATCAGAGAAGTCGACAGAAAAGTTAAAAATAAGACCGTAAAGGATCTAGAGAAAGCGATCGATGATTATTTGGGAAAAGGAAGAGAGAAAGCAAGACTGCAAGTTGTACTCGCCTGTGTAATTTCATTTTGCGCCAACAAATGTCACCCAGACTTTAACAAATGCGAAAAATTGATGAAAGCAGCATCTGGGATCGTCAAAAACTATATCGAACCTGGCATACAAGACTTAGGAGGATGGGACGAATTCATCAAAGACGGAGTACAACAAGAAAGCGAAGAACTCGAAGCAATGCAGGAAGCGACAATAGAACAAATACGAGAATTATGTGAAAAACTAATACGAACAAGGACCGCGCAAGGATCAACGTCATTCCAGAAAGTCTTACAACTCATAACCTTGTTACTAGTATTTTTGACGCAAGCTCCAGGAAGTCAAGCAATACTCGGATGGGACTGTGACAACATGAAAATCGGCAAACAACAATATTCCCTATTGGATACGGAAGACTGCCCCGAGGCAGAACCACAAGCTTTCATACCAGTCGCAAACAACACCCACTACTACGTTTACCAAGAGTCAGATTACGACAAAATAAAGTTGCGAGAATGTACGGTTTTCAGACAACGCTTTATATTTTATTGTGGACACAAAAGTTGGTCATCGATCATAGAGGACGGATTGGAGAAAACTCTAATAAGAATACCAGGCAAAGCTTGTTGGGATGCATTCGACTATCGAACAATACAAGTTGAACCGGATCTAAAAATAGATGCAAACCCTAATTCTATAACTTATAGCAAAAAGATGCGGGCAGGAGAATTCACTAAAATTGATGGATCATGTCAAGGTGGAACATGGGGAGAAAGGAAGGAAGTCATGGTACGCGACACGTATGAGGTTGAACTGAAAGAATATGACGGTTGGTACGATACCAGCACTGGACGCCTGAAACAGTGGATGCATTGTAAAGTACGGGATGGATATTGTGATGCAGGACTATCAACCTTAGCTTATAATCTACCACTGGACAGATGCCAACTAACGTTCTTAAAGGAAGGTTATTTCGACGAATTTCAAGGCAAACTGTACAAAAATCACTTTCAAAGCAACAGCAACAGATTCAAAAATAAAGAAGAACGAGATCAGTATATGACAGATTTGTTGAAGGAGGAAACCCAAGCAAGAACTCAATTAGATACAGAAGATACACCAATAGCGGTAATCTCCAGAGACGAAAAAGTGGGAATGCGGTTCATCAAAAAGGAAACTGTTTCCAGGTGTGATACGACAATGTTCGCGACCAATTACAAAGGATTCTTCTTGAGCAAAACAAAAGTGCACGATGTTACTAGAACCAGAGTGGAACCCACCGACATGAAATGGGAAGCTTATGTAAACAATAAGCTAGCATTTTTGTTCAATCGACAAGAACAAAAGATGGAGAAAATTTATCTCGACATGGTTTCAAACGACTGTAAATTGAATCGAGAAATATTGAGATTAAAACTTGGAGTCGCAACCGTAAACACAGATTCGGTAGTACCTTTGTTGCCGCTACCAGCAGGACAATTCGGAAGGATAGTTGGTGAAGTAATGTATGTGTATCAATGTGTGCAAGTAGATGTTGAAATGCAACCAATGAGGGGAGTATGTTATAAGGAACTACCGATCAGACACCATAACGCGACTAGATATTTACAACCAGTGACGAGATTGATACTGCCAGTAGAATTCATACCGATAAACATGACGTGTTCCAATGTGTTACAACCCATATATCGAGATATAAACGGAAGATGGATCAGATTCCCGGAAAAGACAGAAGCAACGGAACCAAGAAAATTTACACTAATGGAACTAGCCAATAAAATGAAATTCAAGGCTATAGAAGTAGAAGCAGGTGGAATATACTCGTCCGAAGATATACAGAAGGCGAGAGAGCACATACTTTTTCCGATAACGAGAGCACAAATATTATCTGATATGGTGAACGTCGCAATGCAACACTTCACACCAGGAGGACGGCCAGATTACGAATCACTGCTCTCGCCAGATCATTTTCACCGTGCAACGAAGAACATGATGAAAAGAATGTGGGGACGATTCATCATATTCGGACAAGCAATGGCAGGCCTACTGGGCATTATATTAATCGTACAGATCTGCAGGACAATAATCTCGCAAATGTTAGCATGTTTCGACATATATAAAAAAGAGAGAAAGGTCAATTGGAAAATGACAGCTGGATTGCTGCCATTTGTGGTAAAAACTCTCGTCTTACATGGGCATTCAAGAGATATCGAGAAAATAAAGAAACTGTTTAAAGCACTAAAACATCTACCACCAATGACGAATGAACAATTTATTTGGTACTTGCGACAAAAAATCGATAAAATGGACACGACCGACAAACCTATGATACCAATGTTCGCACCAGCTGACATGAGCGCAGGACAAGCGTTCAACAACGACAGAAGACCACCTCCAAACGGCGGAGAAACGGAAATCTCAAAGACAGATTGGGAAGCTTACCGGGACAGACTATGCAGAGCAAAAATGACAAACTTCGGAAACTCGGAAAGGTCATGGGAGGAAAAAGGTCTAAAGGAATTCGAAAGAAACTTGGAAAACGCAGTGGCAAACTTAGATCCGTTGATAAGTAATGACCCAAGGATACGAGAAAAGATCGAACAAATCCGACACGGACAACGACAACTACAAGAACACTTCCGTCACCCATATCGGAGACCGCAAGCTACGTTAGACCACATGAAAAGACAAATGACAGAAGTCCCGTTGCCAAGAGTGAGACCACCAACTTACACTAGTCACGACGAGTTAAATGAGGTACATGGAGAAATACCATTAATACCGAATGAAGACGGGGAAGAACTTCCACCGTTACCACCACCAAGAATAGAAACGCAAACTTTAACAACTCCAGGATTACCAACGAATTATGTCAAATTTGGAACGGCATCCATATTGATGACGATAGCGGATCCAAATCGAGATGGTCACGGACCATTAACGAAAATAAAAGTAAAATTAAACGGCAGATCTATGGAAGCCCTGATCGACACGGTCGCAAACGTATCAGTAATGAGATTCGATGCAATAATGCCGAAAGAGTACGAATATATTATACTGCCAGAAGAAGACAATACTGCAGTCGGAGTAAACGGAGAAACAATATCTTTCAAAGGAAAATTTAAATGTCAAATAAGCTATAAAGGCGTAACAATAGATGCAAATATAAATATAGCGAAAGAAATAAACGTCCCAGTACTGATCGGAACTGATTTATTGCCAAAACTGATACCACAAGGAATCTTAGACCTATCGACAATGAGATTGCTACATCGCAGTGGCGTACCATACGAGAACTTTGATGTAGTGGCCAAACAAGAGATCATCATACCAAGAAGGTCCCACGTGTATGTCTGTGTGGACAGTCCAGTTAAAATACATGGGGAAGCGATATATGAACCATACGAACATTTCGACAAAGGATATGGAGTATCCACGGCAGCGAGTCTAACGACGATAGATGAAAAGGGAGAAATACCGATCCAGATCACGAATTACACCGACGATGAAATCAAAATCAAACCAAACTCACGAATGGGACATATTGTACATCTAGACAAAATAGAAGTCGTTCAGCCATCAGAAGGAGACGAATTAACCGAGGCAGATATAAACATAGACAATGACGAATTAACTCCCGAGGAACGGCAACAGGCAATAGATTTGATAATGGAATTCAAAGATGTATTCGCAAAGAGTGATTACGACTTAACAGAATGCAATGCAGTTAGACATCCGATTCCACTATTAGATGATACTCCCATAAAACAAAAATGTTATCGATATGCGCACTGTGACCGAGAAACATGCGATAAAGAAATAGAGAAGATGTTGAAAGCTGGAGTAATAGAGCCCAGTTGCTCACCCTGGCTATCACCAGTTGTGTTAGTAAAGAAAAAGGACGGATCAACAAGATTCTGCATCGATTACCGAAAACTGAATGCAAAAACGAAAAAGGACACATTTCCGTTACCAGATATAAACGANATGCTACAATCAATGCAGGGAGCGAAGTACTTTTCAACAATGGATTTAAAAAGCGGATATTGGCAAATAGCAATGGCAGAAGAGGACAAGGAAAAGACCGCTTTCTCAACAGGCAAGGACCTATACCAATTCAAAAGAATGCCGTTTGGTTTGACAAACGCGCCAGCAACATTTCAAAGATGCATGAATCATACAACGCACGGAATATGTCAAGTTTGTGTATATCTAGACGACCTCCTGATACACGACCCAACGGTAAAAGGACATTTGATGGCACTTAGAGCAGTGTTCTTACGAATGAGAAAATGGGGATTAAAAATCAAGCCTTCAAAATGTAGTTTTTTAGCAAAACGAGTAGCATTTTTAGGGCATGTATTGTCAGCAAAAGGTAAAGAGCCAGATCCCAGAAATGTGGAGAAACTGA
>MQRK01249047.1:28034-38152 GCA_001938485.1 Girardia tigrina
AACATGGCGTTATTTTGCAACACGACAATGCACGTCCTCATATTGCCAGAATGACAAAAGAAGCCATTCAAACGCTTGGTTGGGAAGTGTTACCGCACCCTCCGTATTCACCTGACTTGACTCCATCTGATTTTCATCTGTTCCGTTCGCTTTCTAACGCTTTGCGTGGTGTTTCGTTCGACAATGATGGAGAACTGCAAGTTTGGTTGGCTGAATTCTTCGAGTCAAGACCGGGCGATTTCTATCAAAGAGTTATTGAAAAACTCGTTGAACGTTGGGAAGAAGTCGTGAACAATGGCGGAGATTATATTTGTGATTAATTTGTAATAACTTTTTGTTAAATTAAAATAAAATTTTAATTTTTCAAAAAACGGCGGGAACTTATTCCTCAACCCAATATATTCATATTTTCCAGGGACATCATTTTGTTCTCTAAAAACCGCCAAACTCTGTAGAACATGAGGGTTTAGCAGAAAATTTTGATTTTTATATACATTAATGTAATTTAATTTCAAATTTTACTATTGAAAAATTGATTATTTTTGTGACAGCCTAATCGATTAATTCACTTTTGCAAATAAAGGAGACATTTTGTTATAAAAAAATTATTTTCCTTTTACACTATTAATAAATGGAAATGTATTTCGATAAGAATAAGGATGAATATTCCAATGGAATTGAACACAGTAAAAATATTAAGAAGCAAACCTGTTGCTCCAATTGTGGAAGTTCAAGAGCATTAATTAGCTCAACAGGATCGACTGTTCTGAACAAAATTAACATTGGTTAACAATGTCACATAATGTGACAGTAGGATTTACTTATGGACTGATAACTGCATTTGGGCGAATATGGTTTGTAAATATGTGATAATGTCGTCAGGAATATCTGTTTAATCATTGTGTTATTAATAAATTATAATTACTAAATATAGAATAGTTATTAAACTATAATGAAATCGAATTTAATTTAGAAGTCAAATAACGCTCCTTAAAATATTTCGTAATTGATTTCTACAAATTTACCGTCATTTTTTTAGCAAAGCGATGCCCACTTAATCATTGTCTAATAATAATTTATTAAATTTAAAGGATCATATGAAATAGGGAGTTTGTTCAACACTAACTCTATCATTCTAATTGGATTATATTTTAATTAAGTTTATCAGTATACATGAAATTAGAGAAGGGATGTACCGGTTGGTTGTTGTTAAGAAAATGAAAGGAATTTTTGACTAGTTTAAGCAAGTAGCTACTAATGCTAAATTAAAGAAAATTTTAAGAATAGCTGGAAATTGTACCTATTAGAAAAATGAATTGCAAATAATAAATAACTACTATTAGGCCGATGCAAAAGAAATGTCGTTTTTCAACCGTCAACTTTAAATGAACATAACTTTCTTTAGAATTGACTTTAATAGTCAAAATAAAAACCATTACATTGAACACACTGTTGCCAACGAATAACAAGTTTTTTATTCCAGTTACATAAAATTCTCGAGTTCTGGAGGCGATGAAGTCTCTTTTAGCATCTCCTTGGTTTCTGAAGTATTTTTCACAAAGGAACTGGCAGAAATGTTTGACAAGGTGACAGTCTGTAGGAGAAAGGTCTGGTCAGTACGGTGGATGAGGCAAAGTTTCATATCCCAGTTCGGTTAACTTCAGCATGGTCTTTCTTGCAACATGAGGACGAGCGTTGTCATGCAGAAGAATTGGCCCCTTTCTATTGAGTAATGCCGGCCGTTTTTTTGTAGTTCTTGGAGCATTTTGTCAATTTGCTGACAATACTTTTCCGTTGTAATGGATTAAACCGTGTGCGGACCTCCAAACAGTTACCATTACTTTTTTGGTGTAAATTTGGCTTTGGAATAGGCTGTGGAACCTCATTGAAATCCAACCACTGAGCTGAACGTCGTCGGTTGTCGTATAGGATTCATTTTTCATCGCACGTTACAATTCGATCCTGAAACGGGTCGCTTTGATTACGCAAAAGCAGCGAAGAACACATATTAAAACGACTATTTTTTTGATTTTCGTTTAACTCGTGCGGCACCCACTTGGCCAGCTTTTTCACTTGCCCGATTTTCTTCAGATGGTGAACAACTGTTGATTGGTGAACAATGAGTTCTTAAGCGACTTCCCGAGAATTTTTATGCGGGTTGGCATTGATTAACTTCTTCAAATGGTCGTCATCAACTCGTGATGGTCGACTACCGTGTTCTTCATCTTCAAGGCTCTCGTTACCACTACTAAACTTAGAAAACCAACGTTGTACTGTTCGTAAATTAGTGGTATGTTGTCCAAATACATTGTTAATATTCCGAGCCGTTTCTGTCGCTTTTCGACCTAGTTTGAAATCGTAGAATAAAATTGTTTTCATTTCCTTCTTTTCTAACATTTCTAAAATAAAATAAATACACCTAAAATTAACAACAACAATGACATACTTGGCATCAAAATATAGAGTAAAGATTAAGCTTTAAAGTAAATTTAAATATGAATTTATTAATGATTTTCTAAATATTTTAAACAATGAATATTAAATACATTAAAAACGACATTTCTTTTGCATCAACCTAATAATAATTATTTGAAATAATTTATTAAATCAGAATTGTTCTTCAAAAAAATTAGTCTTGAAGCATTTTCTGGAAGGAGTCTACTCCTGTGATCACTGATTACTTTACCTGCCACACTAAATAATCGTTCAGATGGTACACTAGTCGGAGGTGATCCCAGATACACTCGAGCTACTTTAGCTAAACTAGGAAATCTTTCTTTGTGATATTTCCACCATTTCAGTGGATCTTCTGTCCGTGAGACCACGGGTTCAGACAGGTACTGGCATAATTCTGACTCGATGCCTGCAGATATGTGCTGTTGATCCGTGGGTGTTGACTGCACGATCTCATCAACACAGTCTCAAAGTATGGAGCTCTCTACCTGTGATTTCTTAGTTGGTGGTTTAAGAGAATCCGTTGATGTGGTGTTAGAGGAGCAAATCAACGTAGAACTTGTTGAATGAACATTATAAATAGTATTAAAAGACAGCAGTGCACTGGCATTTACAGCCGTCATGTTGGACAAAATGCAATTTACAATTTTGAAATTCAATTGTTATTCTTTGAAATACAATATTGTTTATTGAAAAAAAATTAATCGATGTACGAGAATTGTACGAGAATCGTACCTGAATTGTTTATTTCTTTTTCAACGTTGACTAAATTTAGGAAATATATATGTAGATGTGCCTTATGACTCAAAGAAATTAAGAAATATTTAATTAAAAATTATGACCGGAGCCATAAAAAAGGGCCAAAATCCGGCTCCGGCGGGATTTGAGTCGGATTCCAGCACATCCCTAAATTAGAGTAAATTGTAATATTGAAGAAACGTGTTGAGATATCTGCAAACGATTAAATGAGAACAGTCTAAAGGTTCGACTCACAAAGAATTGCTTAAATAACGAAAACATAGTGTTAGAATTTTATTTACAATTTAATAATTACTGGCAGAAGGTGAATTAGAAGTATTGATGCAAAGGGGTTAAAATGTCCTTAAACAATATATTCACAATTATCCCTGTGTACATTTCAATAAATGAATATTTGCCATTATTGCTTAATAATAAAAATCTACCTTCAACGGGAAATCTGAAAATCGCCTCCTTCAACTCAACAATATTAAAGTAGACCTGTAACAGAGAATTAAAATAACACGTATTTCCATAATTCTTCAATCCGGCTGCAAAATTCTTTTTTTTCAAAAAGAAAACAAACAAAAATTAATGAAGAAGAAAAGAACGATAATTACTAAACTGTTTCTGAATTCAAATTACTTTTTTCGTCCTCAGTACCATTGATTTGTTGATCTTTATTCAACCATTTTGTTTCTCCCAATTTATTTATACAAAATAAATTGTCATTACAATTACGTCTGTCAGTTAATTCGATTAATTTTTCTCCACAAAAAAAAGAGTATAATTGGTTTGGGGTCACACACATTTTGAAAAATACTTAGGAAAAACTGCATACTTTACGGGATAAATTTTATCATTATGCATATCAATTAAAAAAATTAATGTCTACATTTTTTTCAAAATAGAGAAAATATTAAAAATCAATGTAAATTTAATTTTTATGAAAAAAATGGTTAGATAAATACTTTATTAAAATCTTTTAGAAAAAACATCATATTATGTCTAAAAAATTGGTTTCTTCATTATAGAGATAAATCAATGTCAAGACTGAAATATTTGCAAATCATGGGCAAATATACAAATTAAATATTGTATATTTATAATATCAAATTTAAATGTGTGATGCATGCAATAAAATAATCCAAAAATAAAAATGTTATTTCCTTTGTTTTGAGTTATGTTTATTATATTGGTTGCAGATGTTATTATCGTGATCAAAAAATCCTTTATTATTTGGGAATTTGAAGAAAACCAGTCAAATTTCAAAAAAAGACAGAGATCTAACAATGAGAACAAAAAAAGAACGAAATTGGTCATATTCTTTAATACGGTGAAGATACACTGACCAACTTTGGCTGAATCGAAAACATAATCAATATATACAGTATGCCAATGAAATCGAAGCCTATTATTTCCAGATTTCCTGCTGGATAATTTATATAGGTTTTTTTGACAAATGTACTTATAAAAACAGATTAAATGGTGATGATTGAGTTGACAAGAAAATGTTTCCAAATAAATTTTGTATAAAAATGTATGAATAAATTAACAAAAAACAGCTTACTACAATGGAATCCGCTTAATACTGTTAACACAAAAGGTAAATGATATGCCACCAGAGGATCGAGAATTTGTTAATAAAAGGTCATTTTGACACAAAACGAATAACGCTAAAAACTTATTAACACGCAAAGGAATTTTTGTCATATTGGTGCATTCAACACACTTAACACGCAATTTGACAATACAAAGCATTTATTTGTGTCATAATAGTTAGATATTAAAAAAATATTTATTAAAACACTTTTTTCATTAAAAAGAATTTCACAAAAAATAAACTTTTATGTTTAAATAATAAACATGTAATCGCCTTTTGAAATTTTCCAGCTTCCTTTTCATGATGTCTGCATCAAAACAATGCGCGCACTCTGACGAAAAAAGTTGATATTATCCGTCAGGAGGACAAGGCAACAATAAGCATCATAAGATCATATGCAAGATAGAATAGGTAGAAAAAACCGAATCATACATCATCACATACTTAAAAGACATACACAATTTCAATACACCTATGGATACATACATAATTTGTAAGATATTGTAATATTTTATTTTTAAGCATTTATATATGACACCTTTTACTTTAAAAATATTACTCCCTCCATCCGGAAATATGGTATACCTTTCAACAGAAATCGTAGATTATCGTGATTATAAAAATAAATTGGCAACTGTCATTACATTGTTATAGTAAATACTCATGACAATATAACCTGAAATATTTGACGTAAGCAATATCATTCTTAATTAAAAACTTAACGCTCAAACATCAGTGTTTCTTGAGACAAATAAAATTAATACCGCTGCAAGACGAGTATGGAAAATTCTGAAGGAAATTTGTTAAACTTAGAAAATAAGGATTCCAAATATAAACAATTAACCAAAGAACAATGTCAAGGTATATTAGAAAAATTATTACAGCATTTGAAGGAGAATAAGCTAAAACACGGTGCAATCAATGAAGTTGCAACTGCGTTTCGAGTTTCCAGACTAACCGTTAGTAGAATTTGGCATGCAGCCCAAACTCAATACAGAGAAGTTAAAATATGTGCCGATGTTTCTTCAAAAAAGAAAGAAAGATACGGAAGAAAACCTAAAGACTATTCAAACAATTTAGCACAAATAAAGAATACGCCATTAAATCGGCGAGGAACGCTTCGCAGTCTTTCCTTCGCAATTGGTATTCCAAAATCAACTTTGTTTGATATATTAAGTATATCAAGAGAATATCTTCTACATATAATTTACTTGTATAATATACTTGTCATGTAAATTTTTGATTTATTTTATTTTTTCGCAAATGTATACCATACCGGACAACAAAAATCGCTAAAATGTATACCATATTTCCAGACAGAGGGAGTAATAAATTAATTAATATTCATAAATTAAATAAATAATCACAAATTAATTAATAAATATTCATAATTTAATTAACATAAAAATTATATTGATAAGTATAAAGTCCCAACTGACATTAAAACCATTAAATCATGCGAATGTCATATGTAAATACCTACATGACATTTCTAATCGGAACTGAAGGCGGTAACGAACGAGAAAAGATTTAGAGAACATTTACTGGTGTTATTTACTATGATTTCTTGTTGAGATGAACAGTATCCGAACACAAGAATTGTTATAAGTTTTTTTAATTGCTTTTTAACAGTTGTTTCTCAGTGGAAATAATAATTATTATAATTAATTTAGAAATTACGTTTATTAAGAAAGTTTCTCAAAGATTTCTTGCTTTAGAATAGCATAAAAACAAAGATAGTTAACAAATAACAAATATTGAATTATTGATTCAAAATTAATCGAAATATTTTGTTCGATTTTGAAGGAATTACAATTATTTATCCCGTATTAGTTATAAATAAATTTGTGGCGACTCCGAACTAATTACACTCCCCAAAAATGAGCCCTACTTGCAACTATTAATTACACACGGTTTTCTGTCCAAATTATAAATCGTCAAAAATTGTCTCGACATAAATTCTTCCCATTCGATATGTTCGAAATTCCATTTCGATTTTCTTTTCACTTTCCTATTTCGACACAACGATAAACGCATTGACAAAAAAAACCAACAAAAGTTTGCGACGATTTATCAATTGAGAAAATCAAAAAAAAAATAATTAAAAACCAATTTTAACTGAACTTACATTATATTCAAAAAATTTTTGAATTTTGGCAATATTAAAACAAATTCAATTAATATTTGAAGAAAAAAATTAAATAATTTATTTAGAATATTTTCTTTTTCGAAAATAAATATTATAATAAAATTTTTGGGAATTTAATTTGATCGAATTTTTTTTTGTTTAGGGAAAATTTGTTTAATATGATTTCAAAATTTTTGATGAAAAATTTAGTTTGAGGTATATTGAAAATAACATATGATTTGAAAATTTAATTCATTCCCAATAATCCCATAAATGGGGGATGATAATGGATGTTAAGCAAGAACTTTAGGTAAGGAAAATTATTGTTTCTCTGATAAATTGGTTGTGCTTGATTCATAAATCCGAGTGAGCAGTTGGTGTTTCAGTCTAATGTGATGAATACACACAGCAAGCAATCATCATGACAGCATCACTTGAATTTATTACACACTCAATTTAGTAGAAATACATTTATTCTTACGCAGTCGAATTATGAGAGTTGTACTTAATTTATCAATTCTTTGACTGTTTTTAATAATATTGCTTTTCCAAAAACCTACAAGGCAAATAAATTATTTTTAAATCTCTAATTCTTAAAGAAATATCGATTTCAAAAGACATTATTAACAACACAAATGGGATCTACTAAAGACGCTAGTTCAGACCAAAATTTTGACTATATGTTTAAGATTTTAATCATTGGAAATTCGTCTGTTGGTAAAACGTCATTCTTGTTCCGGTATGCTGATGACAGTTTCACATCTGCTTTTGTATCGACTGTTGGAATCGATTTCAAAGTGAAAACTGTTTATAAAGATGATAAAAGAATCAAATTGCAGATTTGGGTATGTGGACCTTAATTATTTGTTGGAAAGAAAAGTTTTAATTTTGATAAATATCCATAGGGTTTTGGAATAAAACTATGTAAATTATTCATCATATACATTGATTTTTAAATATATTAAATAAAATTCATTTTCATTGAAATATTGTTTGTTTAAAAGAATTTATTTTGTCACGAATTTCTGACGGTTTTTCATGTGTAAACAAAAATGATTTATTGCGCGATACATGTTGCTCATATCAATAACTCATATTATTAACTGTAGATCATGTTCTTTCCTGTTTTCACTTGTCGTTTTTGAGTTTGATTTTGCTGATTTGTTGCTTTAAGATTAAACCAGTTGCTTCTGTTTTATTTTTTATACTTGATTTTTTTGTTTTATAGAACTCATTATTAAATTTAGCTTTAAATAACATATATATAAATAATACACTCATAATAATTACGACTTTCCAGATTTTTTCATAGATATAATTATTTTTTATTGTTTAAAATGATTTGTCCAGATTCATTTGAATGTAATTTTAAAAACTCAGTTTTCTAATATAATATAAACGTACATATATTTTGTATAATATTTTTTAATATTAATTATATTCATATAATAAAGAAAGAGGTTACAAAAAATTAATTATACTGAAACAATAAAATCAAGTTTTGTTAATAAAAAATCTGATATTGAAGGGCAATTAAATTATTATATTATAAATATTTGCAATTTAACATGATCTTTTGGCATGTTTCGATATTTTTAACATGATAAGTAATGTTACATATTTTATTTATTTAAAACGTTATTGTCCTCCATTTACAAGTTCAATAGAAAAAAAAGAAAAAGGTATTTTTAAGAAAAACAATTATTCTTATGAATTTTTCAATTATTCCATTTTCTTCCCTAAAATCTTTTTTCTTCACAATCTTTTTGTTTTTAGTAGAAGATAATGTGGGAAATGATAATAACCTTCCACAACGGAAGTTTTTTTTTGAAATATTCTCTTTCTTTATATACTTTAGAACTGATTTTTTTCATACACCACAATTTAAACATTTCTAATACTGAAACCAAAATGTTCTGTTGGATGTTTCTGGAGGATATTTTAAGGAAATCAGTTTAAAAGATTCGTTTATGGATTATATGCCAAAATAACTACGATACATTTGTTAATGTACTCAATTTGAAAAAGAATAAAAAAATCTTTTGCAAGTTTTTAATAATCTTTTGTTTTCTTTCCCTTGAATAATTGACAGGAATCTCTCAATAATAGACGCATACAAATAATACTAATAGGCCATTTTCTTGTATATTTTTAACACTGCAGAATCGACTTCGATTTTTGGTTGTGAACACTTCTAATACAATAATTTGCCAAAATTTTATCATGTAAGTCTTGACTTCGATTAGGCCATTTTAATATACAAATTTATTTTGTTGAAAAAAATTATCGTCAAATGAGAAACTTGGATCAGGCAATTGTCCTCTTAGGATGTAAAATCGATATCAAGATTCTATTTTTTGATAGTCTCAACGAAGTTTGATAATAACTCTACATAGTTGTCATAATCTTCTTTGTCGTTCGTTATTTGGACGTTTCAACCGTATTAAAACAGTTTTATCTATTATTAAGGCTCTTCTTTCTTATGAAATTTCTTTTACAATATATTGAATAATGGACTTAGAAAGTCAAAGTTGTTTTCACTTTTGAACTCATTGATTTACCATAAAATATTTTATTATTTATCAATTCAATGAGACACTTAGGAAACAACATTGTTTACAATATTTTGTATTTAAATAGTGTATTTCTGTACAAACAAGAATTGAAAACGAATTTCAAAATTACCTGAAAAAATTCTAAAACAGCTCGAAAGGAAAAACTGGTTGCGATTCGAAATGTCCATAAAAATTAAAGGGACAATTTAAACGAAGCAAAGATGTTATAATATTGTTAGTCCTTATAAGCCACTACACCGAATCACGTTTTATCATACCATATCATCAAGCCTTTTAAGCCTAGATTTACTACACATAGTGATTCTTTTATTCTTATTAGACTACTTTAAGAAGTTAAATAAAAATGACCATCTGTAAATAGTAATAAATTATTATCTTATGAAATTACCATAAAATAGTTTCTTTTTTGGAAAGTTTGATCTTCCTTCAAAATAATTATAGGGACTTACTTCTATGAAGTTTTTATACATTTATTTAGATGGTTTAAACACATTAAAAATTGTAAATTTATTAATTAATTGAGGATGAAAAAAAAGCAATATAGCATAAATTAAATACATTAAGATGGTTTAATAATTTTATTTGATTTGAACCAAATTATAAATTTTGGTATAAAATA
>MQRK01249049.1:0-14539 GCA_001938485.1 Girardia tigrina
TTCAGTGAAAATTTGAAGTTTCTATGTGGTCTAAATGCTGAGATATAGGCAAAAGTAAATGGCCCATTCTTGACAAGATGAAATACAGTGAAGGTATATGAAAAGTGCTTAAAAATTAACGAAGAATAAAAGAATATTTAGGAATTTAATTTTAACAGTAGATGTACCATTCAAATATTTAAAAGATCTAAAATTATATTTAAGTTAAATGGTTTTTAAATAAATAATATTGGAATAAAAAACATCAAAATAATTTTAAATTAAGAGAAATCGTTGTGATTTAACTAAAATACGTTTTAAAAATGAAATTTAAAAATTTTAAAAATTTTAATATTATAACATAAAAAATTAAATTATGTAGATTTTATAATATTTTTTAAAGAAATTTTATAAAATATTAAAATGTTAATCTATAAAATCAAAATAATAAATTCAATTTTTTTAAATAACGTTTTAATAAATAACTTATCCGTAAAATCCAGTTTTCGCTTTTAATTAAATTTAAATAATTGTTCTGGTTTCTGATAGAAGTTCGGCTCACTCATGAATTCTGACTTATTTTTATTAATTTCATATTTTATGTTATTTATATTTAATTTATTATTTATTTAATTCATATTATTAAAATTATTACTACTATATATAATTTATATGATCTGGTCTGTGTTTAAGAAAACTTACTCTAGTGCCAAGATCGGTTCCTCGTCGTCTCGGTACGATTCGTTTTTTTTTCTATATGTTCTCGCTCTCCTCCGTATTCTTGCTTCTCCGTCATCGCGATCTGTCTTCCTCTTTTGATTTCTCTTCTGTAGTCGTCTGAGTTCCGGTTTTCTGAGCTTTTCGTTTGTGCATCTGAGAATTGTCGACTGTCTTTTTGGGTTCTCCTTTGATAATCCGTTTTTCCTTGATATCGTTTATTCAAATTCGTGTAGCATTCCTCAGCTCTATGTCCTGGATTGTTACATCTCAACATCTTACCTTTTTGCATTCGCGTCGCATTGTATGTGGCGTTACACCCATTAGATGAGATCCAAACACAATCCCAATGGTGTTGGAGATTTATTTGCCGAACATGTTTTCAATTTTCTGAGTGCGGGATATTACTTTTAAACTTATTGCATTATCTAACGCTTTCAAAATAGAATTTTTAAATATTTTAAACCCCTCTGAATATGGCACAGTTAACACGTAACCAATTCTCAATTTTTTATCATTAGTGCTGCAAGATTGCTCTTGATCTTGAACATCTAAAATTTTAGTATTACTTTTTTTGTCAATTAATTTATCAATAGTTTCCTTTGTTAATTTCTCCACTATCGATTTTGAATATCCATTATCATATAATAATTTGTTTAATTTATTAAGGCAGTCATTACATTCTTTATATGTAGATGAAAGAGCCCATGAGCGCAAAATAAGACCTTTAATCATATTTCGACGATATTTGGATTCACAGAAACTGATCGGTGTTGTATACAACCCCGTGTCAGTTTTCTTTCTGAAAATCTCCGTCTCATAACGTCCGTTTTTTCTCTCAATTAATAAATCAAGAAAGGACAATTTTTTATCTTGTTCTTTCTCCATAGCAAGCTTTACATTTGAATGCCAAATTCATATAATTTAAAAATGGAGAAATATCTGTTTCATTTTGAAAAATCAAAAAAATATCATCAACATAGCGTTTATACGCTAGAGGTTTCCGACCGACAAAAGAATCGATTTTATCTTCAATACTCGAAAGAAATATTGAANCCAAAGTGGGGGCTAATGGTGAACCCATAGCTACTCCATCAACTTGTTTGTACCAGTCATTATTGAACAAAAAATGCACATCTGACGTGGCAAAACTTAACAATTCACGAAATGCAACTTCATGAAGTATATTGTGATTAGTAGTATTACTTCTCCAAAGATTGCAGCACAAATCAATAGTCTCTTTCATTGGAACGTTTGTAAATAAACTGACAACATCAAAAGATGCCATAATTTCATCATTATTTTTAATATCAAATTTTGAAATAAAATCCACAAATTCAAAACAATCAAGACAACCAAAACCTTTTGGAATTAAATGTTTCAACATGACATCGAGAAATTTTGCAATTTCATATTGTGATGTTCTAATCATCGACAATACTGGACGCATTGGAACACCTTCTTTATGTACCTTAGGTAAACCATAAAGTTTAGCAGGTTGTGATCCTATTGGCTTCAATTTCTTCGCAACATCTTTATTTATGTGATTATTATTAGCCAATTTTAATAATAGGAACTCAAATATTCGTCATCTTTCAATGGGGGCGATTTTCCGTTTTTTCTAAATTTTTCGATTTTCTTAAATTGAGAGCACTTTAGTATTTCATTCATTTTCTTATTATAATCAAAATCATTCAATATTACTAACCCATTTCCCTTGTCAAATTTACAAATATTTACCTTTTTTAATAAGATTTTTAATATTAAAAATTCTTTATTACTTTGATTTTCATTTTGTTTTAAATATTTATTTGTACCATTAAAAACACGTGTTTTAAATTTTCAAAATCCACGCTTTTATTTAATTTTGAAACATTCATAATTAAAAAATTAAACAATGTTTCAACCTTGGATTGAAGTTTAAATTTATTAATTTTCTTTCTACTACCATGCTTTGGACCGTACTTTAATATATTTGATTCATCATCGGTTAAATCAATGTTACTTAAGTTTAATAGTGTCAATTAAAAGTGTTTACCGTTTACAACATTACCATCATTATCGAATTAATTTCGCTACTAAATTAAATTAAAAAATATTTTTCAAAAAGAAATATAAATTTGATTTAAAAAATTAATAAAATATTTTCAAATAGATAAATTTCAAATATTAAAATAAATTTTATGCGTTGATTACTGCACAACTAATAAAAAACTCTAACATAAAATGTACATTTAAATGTGTATACATCCAAAAATATGTTTTAAAATAAATTTATAAATGAAAAAATGACAAAAAATATTATTAAAATTATAACAAAATTGTGCATTAAAATTCTAAAAATCATTTCAAATACAAAATCTCAATTTATAATTAAAATTTAATGTACGGTTTTTTCGATCTTTAACAAAACTGCTGCAATCCTTGTCGCATGTGTTGAAGCAAAACAGAAAGTTACAAAACTTCGAATTAATAACGCAAAGTAATTATTATTATCTGAATTTTTATTTGACAAAAGTCCTTCAAAAACCTTTAGGTAGTGAGATTATTTAGTTATTTACTTTTATCGCAATATTTTCCTGGCGCGGACTTTTTAGGTTTTAATTAAAAAATTTCATTAATTTAAAATGTTTAATTTAAAAAAAAATTTTCCATAATTTTCAAACACAAATTTTTTGATTCGGGAGATTTCGGACCGCTTAAAATTCGTCCTATTATCGACACTGCCGCTTCCGCTTTATTTTATTAAAATATTTTCGCCGCGCTTGTACCAACTCCCGCCGCCCGTTTGAATGTTCGCTGTCCGAGTGAGCTGAAATTTTGCGTAAATGTGTAATCTCTACGGCAACACGTTATTCAATGTAAAATTACTATCTGAATGATTAATTAATCATTTTCGAATAAAAAAAACAAATTTACTATTATTCTTTAATTATTTACCATTTATTAATTCAATAGAAAAACTAAATTAAAATTCAAAAGTATTTTTTATTTAATTTGTAATTGATTTTAATTAATAAAATTGTATTTTTGATTTAATAAATATAAAATTTATTAATTATGATATCATTATACTTTAAAAAAATATTAAAATCTTTAAAAATTATATTATTTAGGTAATTAATCATTCAAATATTTTATACAAAACAGTGAAAAAAATTAAATTAAGTTTTACAATAATAAATTAATTTGAAATAAAAAATTCAAATAATCATTTAAGAGAAAAAGTTATTATCGAGTGCGATAAAAATAAAACAAAGTCAAAATCAAAACATTATTTATTATTTTATTTTGTTTAAATCGGTATTTATAAAAGAACTGTGTTTTAACTTTTAGTAAAAAAAATAAAACTCTCAGTATTTTTTAAATTGATTTCTCGGAATTTTAAATGCAATTCTCGGTATTTAAAAAAATCAATTTATTATAGTAAATAAATGCGGCTCATTATTTCACCGTACATACATACCACAATGTGCAGAATGTTAAAGTAGGATTGGTATATTGATTTGAACTTCGCCCTCTATGATAATTACATAAATATTATGTCGATGAAAGAATAATGCAAATAGAGTGCTTTTTAACCCTTTCGTTACTAGGAACTCATACACACGTTTTTGTATACGTGGGTCGAGAATCCGAGGAACGTATATCTTTGATTGATGTTTTTTAACCAAATTTTAAAAACTTTACTGGTTTTTTTGAAATACTGAGAACGCAATTTAAAAAAATTCTGACAGTTTTAATTTTTTGCTGAGCAAAAAATATTTAAATAGTTTAAATTGATATTTTTTTATGAAGAAGTGAGAACAAGAGAAAAATATTTAACTTTATGTTTAAATAAAAGGAATTTCGCAAGCGTTTGTCTCAAAAAAATAAATAATAAAATTTTTTATTTTATCTGAAAATATAATTTTATATTTGATTTTTATAATTTTTAAAATTTTGAAATTATAATTTAAATTTAATAATCATTTTTTTACGTTTTGCATCATTTATTAAACGAATTTCCTTCAAAGAATTACAGAAGACCAATACATTTGACTTGCAATAAATATTTAAAATAAACTGGTTGAAAATATCAATTGTGACTTTTATCTTTTAAATATAAAAATATATTTTATATATTTTTAATAAAAATATAAAATAAAATATATTAATAAAAATATATTTTATTAATTTAAGTGATATTAATAAAATATTTTCGCGATTTAATATTCATTTTTATATTTTATTTTATTATTAAAAATTTTGTTTTAATAAAACTAATATTGAAAATAAAATATATACTTATGTCAATTTCGGTAATTTTTTAATGATAAAAATTATTCACGAGCACATAAAGACAACATTGAAAGAAACTGGCGAATCAAATAAATTTTATATCATTCTTTATGCATTAAGAACTCGACTTGGCCAACAGAAGTTTTGTTATCTTCTGTAGAAGTGAAAATTGTCATTACATTTTTTTAATAAATGTATTATGATAATTGTAACTATTTAAATATTTTGTAGAAAAGAAAATTTCATAGAAAAAATTTTTAAATTCCATTTTGTAATTAAATAGTTTCTGATAACAGAATAAATTTATTAAAAAATGTAATTGTAATTTTCTCTAAAAGATGACAAAAACTTCTGTTGGTGAAGATGAGTTCTCCCTGCATAAAGAATGGATATAAAAACATTTTTTTGATTTCCTAGTTTGATTAAATTTTTCCATAATCATTTGGCGAAAAATTGACGAAAATTGATTGAGTAAAAATCCCTCAAAACAGGCTCCCAAATTCCATGGATACATGTATAGGAAGCAAGCTAATACAAAGCATGGAAAAACTTTTATTATTACAAACAATTAATTTCCACTGTATATCCGTCATGGGCGGGCCATAAAGAAATTATGAATTTAAAAATGGTTTTACAGACAAAATATTATTATTTGATCGATGAATAATTGTGTCATCTAAACACACTCAGTAAAGTTGTCGAGAAACCCGTCTGCACATTAATCGTACGATCTAAAGATCTGGTATAAAGTACTATTCTTATTTTGAAATAAATCTCTAACTTCACTTAGATTTTTGTTGGATCTCGAATATCAATTTACATGTAATGGGTGCAACTACGCATACATTTAAGATATGCCATGTCATCTCTGTGAGAGAGTGCAAGAACATGGTCGTAATGTGGATGGAAGTAGTATTGCAGAACACAGAAAAGTTTGCGATTCAAACGGAAATATTAACATAAATAATTTTAAAATTCTGTATGCTTAGTTTAACAATTATTGGAAGAAAATCACCTTTTAGGCACTATATATCAGATATTTAGATCCTAAATTACTGTACCAACATGTCTTATTGAGTGTGTTTAGATGACAATTGTCCATCGACTAAATAATCACTACTTGCTTATATAAACAGATTTAAAATTCATAATTTCTTTGTGGCCTGGCGGTGACGGTTATATCGTTGAAATAAATTGTCTGTAATAACAACAAATTATTTAAATGGCGTCTTTATGTGTTCAAAAATAAAATGCCATTATTTTTATTTTTTTTTAATTATTTGAATAAAAATTATTTATTTATTTTCGTTTTAGGAAGAAAATTTATCATCAGCAAATTCCTTTGAAGATATTCGAAGCGAAATATTTGATGTTTTGTGTGTGAATTATGGAGAGTTGTCTGATAAAAATAAAGTTTGTTTATTGATAATATTCTTTGATGATCGTCGTTAAAAACATTTCCCTACCAGATAAAATATACAGAATCCGATTATTACAGTCGCAGTTATGAAACTCTGGAATCTTTATTTTCTGATAGTACTTACGTCGATGTTGAAGATGAAGTAGATACACTTTTCAATTATGTAATAATATTATAAATTATTCTCAGTTATTCAATGACAGGCCAATTCACTACGCATGCAAGTATGGCCGGATGGACATTCTGAAATTACTTTTATCAAAAAATTGTAGTTTGAAACCAAACTCAAAAGTATTTTTCATAATAATGTTGCAACACATAAATCATATAATCTTTTAGGATCGGAATACAGCATTACATTATGCATGTCAATACAAGCACAAAGAAATTGTTGAATTATTGCTCTCCATCAACTTTGATCCAGATGCTGCAGATAACGTATTAATATAATTATTTTTTTAATTAATGATGTATATTTTTAATAGTATAACGTTCGGCCTATACACTTGGCGTGCAAAAGCGGTGATATGAGTATTGTTAAATTATTGATCTCGAAAAATTGTGATATATACGCCAAAGATAATGTAAGATATTGACAAAATGTTTATCATAAACTTACTGAATTTAAGGATGGCGACCAAGTCATACATTACGCGTGCTATTCAAATAATGTCGAGCTGGTTGATTTTCTCCATTCGAAGAACTTTGATTTAGAAGCTGAAAGCTCCGTATATTATTTTTGATGATTATTTATTTATTTAACATTTTTAAGTTTATGAAACCATTACATATCGCTTGCACCTCCCGTTCCATAGACATTGTCAAATATTTATTGTCAAAAAATTGTGACATAGAAGTTAAGACCAAGGTAAAGTTGATTCCGGACTCAATCAATATAACAAAAAACCTTTAGCATGACGACAGACCCATACATTTCGCATGCCTGTCCAATTTAACAGAGATTGTAGAATTACTGGTGTCTCACAATTGTGATGTCGAAGCCGAAGACGAGGTTAGGAATTGTTTGACTTATCTTGACAACTTTATTCTTTCTCAGTTTAAGTACCGTCCAATACACATCGCTTGTGCGAATGGTAACTTAGACATGGTGAAAATACTTTTATCTAAGAATTGTCGAACGGATATCGAAAATAATGTATTTATATTATTATAAAAAACATCAAATAAATAATATTCTAGCGATGGCTGACACCAATTGATATAGTGATTAGAATCGACGAGGACCTCGGCATTTTAGAATTATTATTAGATCATTCATACGACACCCAAGTAAGAGATTTGATCGCATATGTAAACAGCTGATTTGTCATTCTTTTAGGTCTCCCGAAGAGCATTTATCTACGCTTGCCGAAGTAATCGCATAAACCTTTTGGAATTTCTTATAGATTATTTCGACGTCACGGAAGATGACATGTTTCGTGATGCTCAAAATGTAAGATGCTCATTTAAGCTCCAATATCACGTTAATCGTATCTCTCAGAGAAATAAATCACTGTTGGAAATCGCGTGCCAACATAACAATCCAGACATTGTAGAGTATCTTTTGAGAAAGAATTACAGTTTGGATGTTCGAGATTGCGTAACATCTTTTTATTGCATTAAAATAATTTTTACCGCGATTTAGGTTGGGGATACGCCGTTGCATGATGCATGCTTACATGGTCACGTAGATGTTGCCAGATTACTTTTAAAAAATGGGGTGAATATCGAAGCAGAGAATTTAGTAAGACAGTTTAGTTTCCTCGATTTCAATGGGAAATAATTTACAGAAAGGAATGAGGCCAATTCACAGTGCTTTACGATTAAAACGGATGGAAGTTATCAAACTACTGATCTCACGCGATTGTGATATAAGCGCTCTTGATTCAGTAGAATATTTAATTCGGTATCCGCCATTTTAGATAAAAATTATTTTAGGATGGAAACTCTTTGGTGAAATTCGTTTCCTCGGACGACCAGAAAGATCTTCGAGAGTTTATGTTTTCGGAAATGTCTTGTTACAAAAAGAGAGAATTATTCGTCTTCCTTGTGTCAAATAATTCAGAAACGGTGAGACATAGTTAATATAAATAAAACTAATTTTGTCTTTAGGGTCCTGACTCAACCCCTGTGAGTTCCTCCAGCGGAATACACAACCTAATTTTGAAATACTACATCGGAAACGAAAACACTTTTGCTAATTATTTTAATGCTACATTTGATTTAAACGAAGTATGTGACTGATTTATTTAATAATAATTTATTTATCATAATTAGGGAAGTACTAAATCAGTAAGGAAACTGTTCCAATTGTTAAGCAAATCAGTCACGGAAGATCGCACATCCTTCTCAAAATCAACGGAAACAACTGAAAAGGAAAACGAATTGCGCACAACAAAAAATTATTACCAGCTCAATCAGAAAAGGAAAATCAATCGCAGTTTCAAAGTTTGTTTCTAAAAATTTATTTTTATTTACGTGAAATCCGTTTTTAGATTTGCTCATTGTGTTTCGATCACCCGGTCGACAGAAGAACTGGTTGTGGTCATCTTTACTGTCGGCACTGTTTACGCGAACTGAAAGAATGTGTCATCTGCAGAGAGAAGAAATTAACGACCCAATATCTCAATCAATGTTCAATGTCGTAGAAATAATAATTTATTTTAATAGTCGATTTTGTTATATTATTCAATTTTTATTTTCATATTATAATGTATACTAAATTTTTTATTTTCCTTATTGTTAAATTTTGTTTTGAATTTTGTATCTACATTGTATAGTGTATAAATTATTGTAAATGTAATTATTAAGAACATTAATTGAGTTTTCTCTACATTTATTTGCATCACAATTTGAATTGCCACTAGAACAATTCTCCGTAAAACTTGCGTAGCTCGTCATCGTTCTTGATTGATAATTTTTAAATAATATTCTTTAACGTCTTATCATTCGAACAAATTTAAATTACAATTTAATTATTACAAAAATTATTTTTGCTTTAAATTAAAAATAAATTTTATTTATTTTAAGAAAATTATTAATAAAATATTATTGATGAAATATTAATTTAATTCTAAAGTTTGTTATTAAAATTTTGATAATTGAATCAATAACCCGACTTTATAAAATATTTAAGATATCAATCTTCCATCTGGGTGAGAGGAACACAATCCTAAAACAACATACCAAACAACACACAATAAACACCATTCAAAAATATTCCTCACAGTAATTAAGTAATTGAGTTTGTTTTATTATTGTTAATTACTTGTATGTGTTTAATGTCATTTAATAAACTGCTAAAACAAGACTTATCTAAATTAATGTTTAATGATAACTATTCTATTTACTTTACAAAGAAAATCGACCCCAGATTGCTCGTTGACGAGAGTGTTTTCGACTGGCACAAGAACTATTGATCGGTGTAAATCAATTGAATTCGATAAAATCAATACAGAATTCCACAATTCAAAATCTCAAATTCGAAAGAATATTGATTATCCTCATCATGATTCTGTAAATAATTATTCCCTAATTAAGTGTTATGCTACTTGTAAGTTTCATAAATTTATCACTGCATCAAAAATAAATTCGATAAGAGGGAAGAATGTAAGAAAGTAAAAAATGTTGAAGCATATAAAGAATGCTCAAAGATGAAAACGATTTCGAAGAAGGGGAAAAGAAGAAACGATTAGGAATCCCGTTAGAAAAAGTATACATAAACATTTTTGGACCATGGCGAGAGAAAATACGAAAATGAAGATAAACCATGAATATATCAAGTCAATTTTATTATAACACTAACGGAATGGTGGAAACACAATTCAAACCAATATGGTAATACATCCAGGACAGTATTATTGAACAAAAAAATATGAGCTCGGCTATTTTTTTACCAAATGTGAAATTTGGTACCCCGACAAAAGCGCTCATGACAAAAGCGCCCCGACAAAAGTACCCCAACAAAAGCGCCACAAAAAAAGCACCACAACAAGAGCGCCCTGACAAAATAGCCCCTTTTTTTTAAATTTTTGTTTAAATTCTTAACTGAACTAATTCTTAATGAATTAATTTTGAGAGTCAAAAAAACTTTTTAATTAGAAAAACTTTTTTTTTAATATTTTAATTAGAAACATTATAAAATTAGACAAAACGACATTTTGTGAACACTTAAAAATGTGGTGCACAATACAATATAAAAAAATTACAAATTGAAGCCACAACTTGGTACAAAAAATGGACAATTTCTTCTCCATCAAGAAATTTTCCATCCACTTTAATAGACGTTCTTGAAAATTGTGACTATTTCACTAATTATTGGGAAGAATGAGGCGCAACCGTAGAGTAGTACTAATGCTTCATTAAACGTTTGGAATATGTTTGTTAGAGTTAAAAGTGATTTACCGCGTACAAATAATTCAGTTAAAGGTCGGCATAGAGCCTTTCAACAAACCGTGTAGTGCAACCATCCCTCAGTTTTTAAAATAGTGGAACATTTTAAAAAAGAACAGAATCAAATGGAAATATAATATGAATGCTTTCAAGCCGGATTTTCTCGACCAGAAGCTTAGAAAACCAAATATGTAAGCTTAAACAAATGGATAAAATTATTAACAGAAAATTATAATCAAAATGATATTATAAATTATCTAAAACGATTGTCATATAATCTGGAAATATAATATAATGTGTTATTTTTTTCACTTTTTTCTTTTCATTTTATTACTCTTATTTTTAGCATTTTGTTTCTTTTGTTATTGTTTTAATTTATAAATCGTTGGGCGCTTTTATCTGGGCGCTATTATTTATACTATCGTTTTGTTGTTTAAATCCCAAATAATATAATTTTTACAATTTTTTTTATAAAAATTCGAAAGGTCTTTTAATATTTTGGAATTAAATAATATCATAATAGTAGATATAATGATGCTTTCTGTTAAGAATTTAAACAAAATTTTCAAAAGAGTGGCGCTCTAGTCAGGGCGCATTTGTTGGTTATAACTTTGTGGAGTTATCTTCAGATCCACCTAAATGATCGATCACCATACCTTCTAATGGATGCATCTCAGCATTTACCATACGGGATAACACGTTGATCCGCATGACATTTAAATTACTTTGTGAAAATTTTCATTTCCTAAATATTATTTTATATTTATTTTTTTCGTAATTGTAGGTACTTATGAGACGTCTCATATGAGCTTCATTCGTCGTGAGTGACGCGTAATCAAAACAGTGAGACCCTGTCAAAACAAAAAATAGACCACATACGTTCAAGCGAAAAGTTTCCGTCAAGAGATCCGTCAGTTCCTAATAATATAGAAATACTTAATTCTCATTCTTTATATTTCGTAAACTTTCTGCTTTCATCTCGTTTTCTTTAGCATAGGTGTCCAATAAGCCCAATATACGTTTGTTTTTAACTCTAAAAATAAGGCTAAGTTTTCCATTTATTTAATCAAATTTAATTCAATTGTTCATCAGTGGCCTTCCTGAATTGTTGTAACTTCCATGCTGTGTTTTTGGTAAAAATGTCAGACTATTTATTTCATTACTTTTGGAGTTCAAACATCATTTGCAACATTCTTAGAGGAGGACGTCATCTATCCATCTAGTGAAACACGTTGATTATCTTTCCTTGTGATCGTACGTTATAGTTTCCTTGAATATTAACATATATATTTTTTATTGTGTTAATGATTTCCACGAGTCCCTTGTCTCTGTTTGTCAATATTCAGTAATAATGTTTCAGGAAAGATTAGCCAAAGATTATTCAATTTGAATCAATTTTCAAAAGCCTCGAGTCTAATAATACCAATCTAATTCGAACATCATCATTAATTGCAGAATTAAAATTCTATAGTGGCATCATCATTTGTCATTCTCGTCCCTGCAGGAAAACAATCAACAATCCTATCAAATGTTGTGAAAAACTTTGGACTAAAATTTTGATTTGTGAAAACTAATTGTGTAAATTATTGTGAAATTGGTTACTTATGTAAACGAATTAATTAATTCCTGTGATAAAAATTATGCTAATTGTTAGGAATTAAAATGCTATGATAAAGGTTTTGAGAACAGGTTACGAGAAGTGTTTCAAAAGAAAACATCCCAAATGGATGTTCTAAGAGAAGCTACAGAATTTCAAAGAACAACGGAGACGATAGCAGAATTTTTTGCTAAAGCAAGAAAGATGGTTGAAGCGATAATATCATTCCAATGAACAGTCTAAGAAGTGAAAAAATGTCTGTTATTAAATTGCAACAACGATAACGAAACAAAGAAAGAAATAAAAATGAGGGATATCCAAGAAAAAGAAGAGATAAAGAAAATTATTTAAAAAGATGGATGAAGTCAAGTCAGAAATAAAACAGGTCAATGCCATAAGACCATTCTATGCCAGCGCTGTACTGCGTAACAAGCTAGTAAACAGTAGAGTTCCAATGAGAAATGGACCAAATAGAGAACAGAAAACCTACTGGAATTATAATGAAGTAGGTCACGGAAGAGCCTAATGCCAGAAGAAGCGTGAAGTGACATGGTTTGTATGCAGTCAAATAGGCTACATCAGGCGCGAATGTCATCTGCAATGTAAAAGATGTCAAAGATGAGGCCATAGAGTGGAGGAATGTTATACAAAAATTCGAGATAACGTCTCCAGGTATAACAATCATGAAAAATCGGATAGCAGAACATGGGGACAAAGAGAGTTTCTACGAAACGACAGGCAGCCAAGAACGGACGGAAAATCAAATTAGTATTCAAATGATTACTACTACTGGCTGCACTGGAAAAGAAAGACAAAGATTGTTTGGAAAAAAACAAAAAGAGCCATGTCGACGAGGAACCGATTTTGGCGATGTTGTAAGTTTTGTGAATCTTAAACCGAACCGTATAAGTAGTATGTATGATTATTATAGTAGAAGTACGTATAAAAGTATTAATGATATAAAAAATAATAAAAATATAAAATAAATAATAAACTAAAACACATTTAAATAATAGCATTATGAAAGAAAAGAACCAAGAAGCAGTAAAAAGAGAGGTAGGCACAGACGATGAAAATGAAAAAGACGAAAAATGATCAATGAAGAGTAAATTTAGAGAGGAAAGTATTTACGAAAACCTTCAATTAACGGAGAATACAGTACGATGAATGAAGAGTTCATCGGTAGAGACACAAACATGTGATTCAAAGATGATTATGGCGTTGGAAGATAAACAGAAGAAGATTTTGTATGAAAGACTTCAGGGACGTCCCAGCATAAGAGTGATTATAGAGGAAGAAGAATTCGAATGTTTGCTTGATACAGGAGCTGCAATGAATGTGATAACAGCAGAATAAGCAAGAAATTTCAAGACAGCAACGATAAACAGCAGTAATCAAAGATTGACAGCAGCAAACGGCGCACAGATGAATGTCGTGGAAGAGTTAGAGGCTATATGTAGGGTAGGACAGACTAAAAAAAATATAAAATTTGTAGTGGTAGAACAACTAAGACCTCAAATGAAAGGAGGTGTACCTTTACAGCAGTGTTTCGGTAAAGGACTTCTTTGGCTAAAGAGAAAAGGATAATTTTCATAGAATACAACAATAAAATGTTTTCAATAATTCAATAAAAATGTTTTTTAATATAAATAATAAAAATGATCTTATTTGCGGTTGCTTATCACTATAAACATTGTTATAAATGATTTAATATATACACAGTTAATTTAATGTGATAAATACACTAATTTACCTTTAAACTAAAAACTAGGAAATCAAAAAATTAAATTTTTATACCCATTCTTTATGTAGACAGAACTATACTTTGCAAACAAAGTTTCTGAAATTTTAAAAATTTTAATTAAAAAACACAATAAAAATTAATATAAACTACTTATAATTTATAAATAGAATTAATATTGCAATTAATATTGTTCGGGAAATCCGAATTTTCCGCTTTTTCCCATTTTGGGATCTTAAAAAGTTTTTTCGATCAATTTTCACATGATCATTTATTGTCATCGAGAATGAGTGAGTGAGCGAAATTTGAAGAACATCGATTGAGTAAAAAGCCTTCAAAAACAGGTTTCTAAATTCCATGGATATATATATATATATATATATATATATATATATATATATATATATATATA
>MQRK01249056.1:0-11449 GCA_001938485.1 Girardia tigrina
ATATATATATATATATATATATATATATATATATATATATATATATATAATAGATTTCCTAAAATTACTTGTAGTACGTAAAATACATCATTTTTAAGAATGATCGCAGATGTGACCAAAGGCGAATGAAACACGTTTTTGGAAAGGAAACATAAATTATTTCTCATAAAGGTAATCGAATAAGTCCCTCGGATAATGATGACCAAGGTTATGAATAAATTCCTTGTTCCGTTATATTCCCCAGGGAAATAAGAGCTTCGTGAGAGAATTGATAGGGGAAATGAATAGGAGATATCATTAAAATTCTAAAAATTCTGGTAATGTAACATTTTACGATAAACTTATGCTTGAAGAGGCGTAAAATTATTTATGTTTTAGAAATTAAGTTGGAATCCTTCAGTTTTTACATTTGTCCACGTTAACCACCAAACAAGTGGTATTAATTTGGTCGCTAAATATCTGGACGGACCCTCTGTTATGGTGGGCCAACCTTAATTGGAGCCTAGGATTATTATCAATTAAAGGTTTATGACATGTTTTTATGTGGTAGATTCACAAAACGATATGTACACAGGATGAAAGTTGTTGACCATATTAATTTAAATGAAAAATTAGGCGTATTTGGAACTAAAAACTAAGACTTGTAATTTATTCAATGTAACTTCCTCATGTCTCAAAACGTTGAATCATATTATCAATAGAGAGATTAATTATTTCTTGATTTAAATTTTATATTATTCCAAAATATTTTCTTTCAATGTATTTGTTGGGTCATTAGGTCATTAGGGTCCGTAAATTTTGAATTTTAATATATAAAACTTGTCAAGACAATTTTTATAATATTTAAAAATAGTTCGTACATTAAAATATACCGGAAGAAATTTTAGAGTAAAACATGTTTTGTAAATTTAAACATTGGAGAATTTTAAAGTTGAAAATGTTTTAAATTAACGTACAAAATGAGAATTTTATTATTTAAACATTATTATCAAAATGAAAATTTAATAAGAATATAAAATCAAAATGAAAATTTTGGTTTAAGATTTTTTATTAAAAGGAAAATTTTATAATAATGAAAATAAAAAAGTTTAGTTTAAGATTTTTAAAAAAATATGTTAAACGATTAAAATCGAAACTTTATAATTGAAATATTTCTGATATAAATATTTTTCAGAAGTTCATTCCAAAAAAAGAAATAAAAAATAGGTGATCGTATCTATATTTAATATATAAATAGTTTGTGCACAAGAAAAATTGTTCCTTGAAAATTTGTTCGAAAAATATCATATTGTGTTATATATTAGTAAAATTTTGAAAATGTTAATTCCCGATTCTTCTTTAACCCAAGATTCGAAAAATCATGTCGAAACTAGCAATATTAATCTTCTTTCAAAATATTTCTCAATTAATCAGAGCACGTGCTCAAAATTTTAACCCTTTTCATAAAACAAAAACCAGACATTTTCAAAACACTATATTTCAAAGGAACTCAGAAATCTCCGAGCTGACCCCGTTAACTTTGAAACTTCAGTACTCAGAGGGTGCTCAGGAATTTAAAAAGATATTATTAACGAACATACCTCGTGGATTTAAAGCAAAAATTATTTTCACAACAAACAAAGCTTCCCGATATTTTACGAACAAATCCAAAACTCCATTAGGAAGTAAGGCCAACCTAATTTACCAATTTACATGTCACAAGTGCCAAGCCTTGGAGAAGCAAACTGTCATCTTCTCACTAGGGTAGCCGAACATTCTCAACAGAGCAGGAAAAGTTCAATTCTGGAACATCTGACGAGATGCAAAGATCGGGAAACTGTCAATTGGGAAAGTGAATTCAAAATATTGAACTCAAATTTTGATCATTATAGTGAAAGGATCATCACAGAAGCACTTCTAATAAAGCATTTTGTACCATGCTTGAATGTGCAGAGTGAAACATCCAATCTCAATATATTGTAATTGATATCAATAAATTAATCCAAGAGTTATGTAAAACCACTTGCAAGAAGATCGCTTAACTAAGTCAAAGTGAAGAATTTTGTAAGATTTAGAAATGATTTTTAAATTCAAATTTTTACTATCGATTGATTTTAAAATAGACGATTTAAATTTTTTGTAACCTTCTGAATAAGGAACGATTAGCGTATATCCAATATTAGAATTTTCATTAGATAATTTATCGGGTTTTAATTCGCCTTTACCCTCATGTTCTTTATTCATTAATTTATCTAACGTCTCATTAGTTAGTTTCTCTAAAAATGATTTCGAATAGCCATTTTTCTGCAATAGTTCTGTTAGTTTATCTATGCTTGTATCTGCTTTTTCATATGTTGATGATAGAGACCAACACCTAAATAACAAACTATTTTAAAATCTATTTTAAAATCAATCGATAGTAAAAATTTGAATTTAAAAATCATTTCTAAATCTTACAAAATTCAAAGTATGTTCAGCAATAAATCTCGTACTCCTTTGAATTTATGTTCCAATCTGGTTTATCAATTTTCGTGTAATGGGTGCAACGCTACATACATTTGAGAGACGTCTCGTCATCTCTGTAATCGGATTAAGGAGCATGGACGATTGGGTAGTGGGAGTAATATTGCTAGACATATGAAGGGTTGTAAATCGGAGATGAAAACAACTAATTTTTAAAATATTGTGCAGTAATTTTAAAAATTATTGGGAAAGAGTTACTTGTGAGGCATTATTGATTAAATCACTTAATCCGTCCATTAATATCCAAACAAGTCTCTCTTCCAATTTGTTGAAAAATTTTATTGTCGCAATATATTTCGGTGGATTTTCCACCATCTTCAGGTTGAATTAACAACAATTTCGCTGTCTTATATATAGCAAATTGATGATTGTGCAAAAATCTTGCGTAATAACTAATTAAATATTGAGTTTAATGGCGTTCTGGATTATAAAATTAAAATGTAGAAGTTTTTTTAATGTGTAATGAAATTAATAAAATTAAACGAAACGATTAAATAATTTTAAATGCTGTTATAATTTAAAAGTATAAAATATGATTCAAGATAATTATTAGAGAATGATAATAGAGATTTTTATTAATTAATAAATTTCACGAAACGATAATAGTTGTGATTAGTTATTTATTTGTTTAAGTATTCTAAAAAGATTATAGATATTAAATAAATTATGACTTCTGAATTGAAACCTGGAGATTTAACTGGTGACCACGCTGGTGTTCCAATCAAAGTTTTGAGGCTTCCTTAATTAGAACTTCTGCCAATCTTTTAGGAAACCCTTCAGAAGAAAATGAAGGAATATCATGGAGTCCATTCTGAAGAAGGTCAAATATGATATAGAGATATATGCCAATGCTCAGAATTTTTTGGGTTAACATTCTCGGAAATGTGTAATTATTTTTTGATAGACGAAGCAAAAATTCTTTGGGGGAATGTAACAGAAGAGAGTAAGAAACCAATGCCAGATGTAGAATCCAAAAATTGGTTCCAGAAAACATTTATAAAGAAAGTACCGCTGTTGGAAGAATTAGGCTAACTAAAGCCAAATTTTTCGAGGTGAGAATGAAAGATTCTTAACATTCGAATTAAGTGTTCGGAAAACAATTTAAAATTTTAGAAATCACAGCGATGAAGAAATTTTAAATAAACTGTTAAAAAAGCGGATAAAATCTCAAGTTCTGAAGGATCGATTTGTTTTCAAACCAAACATTTCGGTGGACGAAATGAGAACGGAAGCTAAAATTTATGAGGACAATATGTCAATAGAAAAATAAATCGTATGCAGAAATGGCAAAGAAAGACAAACATCAAGTTAGAAGATATGAGAATCATGTACATAGAAAAAATACAACTCAATTGAATGAAACAAACAACATAAAACCAATATTAAGAACGGCACGTAGAATACCCTCGGAAAGATTTAATAAAAGTAATGAGAGAGGATACAGTAGAATGAAAAAAAAGATAAACAACAATGTAATCGCCCAGTGCATTCGGCTTGGTACGAAGCAAGGAAGTTATATTGCAAAATAAAGAGACTTCCGACTCCAGAAGAGGAGCATTTAACCAGAGGGTATTGTTATTGCTGTGGAAAACATGGGAATTTGAGGAAAGATTGCCCTTTAAATAATCGTTGTTTAATTTGTGGAAAAAGTGGACATGGCTTCAGAAACTGTAATCATATTAAGAATTTTAATGTAGTATCCATCAATGATGTGCACAATGAAGAAAACGTGGTTATGGTACCATATAAAGCTGAATATGAAGATGATTTAAACGCCAGAGACTCCATGGTGAGCATTTTGTCTGTGGAGTCGGCATAAAATATCCAAAAAATCAAATTGCGGAGATAGTAGAGGAGTCAAACGGTAAATGGTTGAGCGATGATAACCTGAACAAAAAATGTATTAATGTTGTGGGATAGTGGAGCGGGTTTTTCAGTTATTAGTGAGAGATTTTTTTCTGCATGGATTTACGCAAAACATACTATCAAGTACCATTGGATGAAAGTTCTCAAGAAAAGACTGCGTTTTGTACAAGAACACAGCAGTATTGTTTTAATCGTGTACCGTTTGGACTTTCAACAGCACCCGGAACGTTTCAGAGAAAAATGAATTCATTATTTGAAGATTTGTTATTCTCTGGAGTAGTTATATACCTAGATAATGTCTTAATTTACTCAAAATCAATGGAGGATCATATAAGACTATTACAAGAAGTATTGAATAGACTGAAGAAAGCAGGTTTAAAAGTTAATCCAGGAAAATGCAAATTCTGAGTGGGGGAGATGGTATTTCTGTGACATACAATTACACAAGAAGGTATCGCAACAAATAAATTGAAAGTGGCAGAAATTCAACATTATCCGATTATAAATTGTACCCGAAATTTACGAGCATTTTTAGGTCTGTGTAACTACTATCGACGGTTTATCAAGAATTTCGCAGAATTAGCAGCACCTTTACACAGTGCATGTAGCGGAAGATATAAAGAAATATTTTGTCAGACGAGTGCGACAGAGGTTTAAACGCGTTGAAGTAAAAGCTATGTGGTGCATCAATATTGGTATATTTGAACTCGAATAATAATTTCACCTTAAATACCGATACATCATTCGGATCGATAGGAGCAGTTTTAATTCAGATATCAAAAGAGAAAGTAGTAGTAATCGTGTATGCATCGAGGACAATAACCGCAAATGAAAAAGGGTACTGTGTGACAAGAAAAGAACTATAAGCTTTACAAGAGTTCATGTTACATTTTAAGCAATATTTATATGGCTAGCGATTTACAGCAATAACCGATCATAAAGTACTCAAATAGCTCCTCAATTCCAGACATGGTTAACAAACATGGCGGATTTTGACTTTGATTTAAAATATAGAAAAGGTAAAGAACATGGAAATGCAGATAGATTATCCCGGCTATACGACGACGTTTGTGCACAGTGTGAAACAAAACACGAAGAACCAAAATCAACAAAAGCAAGGGTGAAACATATCAATACAGTGGCGATTCAGTTTACAATTCATTGGATAAAAGAAGAACAAGAAAGTGCTCAGAGTTGAACCAATTGAAACAAATACAGGAGATGGCAGAGGGTGAAAAGAATGAAATCGCCAAGGAGTTATTACAACTAAAGGACTTATTAGTTTATCAGAATGGGTTATGGTGTAAAAAAAGGAAATTGTGTGTTACTATTGGTTCCGAAGCCAATTAGAAGAGATTTCATCAGGAAAATACACAAAGATTTATATCATGTAGGTATCAAAAAGACAAAGAAGCATATCCAAAATCATTTTATGTTACCATATTTAGCGAAAGAGGTACAAATCGTTATAGGAGAATGTCAGGAATGCATACACAGAAATATTCCAAGCGAAAAAACAAAAGAGAAGTTGATTTCAATAAGAAGTGAAGAGTTTTTAGAGCAAGTCGTGATGGATATCGCATATGTGGGTGACAAGAATAGCATGTATGCTTATCTATTGATCATGGTGAACCAGTTTTTGACGAACAGGAAATTCAAAGATTAGAACTCAAAACGAAGACACCATTGTTCAATGTATGTTGATAAAATGGATATATACAAATATAGGAAGTCAAAAACAATATTAACAGACAACGGAAAATTTTTTAATGGCGGAAAATTTAAAGATTTTTGCAGGAGATACGGAATCGAAGAAAGATTTAGTAGCCCATTTCAACATCAATCAAACGGTCTAGCAGAAAGAGCTATTCGAACAATGAGAGACATAATAGTAACAAACAGATGAGACACAGACAAACGGCCATGGTTGCATATTCTTCCAAAAATAAAATTCTGTTTAAATGCAGCAGTCCAGAGTACGACCGGATATTTGCCCTAAGTTGTGTTTAGTAGAAAAATAAACTTACATTTGGCAGCAGGAATAGCTAAAACTGAAGAGAGTAACGTGATCAAGATGAAAATAAGAGAAAATTTAGAGAAAGCGGCAAGACGAATGGAAAATTTGGAGAGAGAAAAGAGAAAAGGTCGACATTTCGAGGATGGTCAGAAAGTCTTTGTAAAAATAGATCCCACAAAACTGAGAAAAGACACTTTCCAATTCGATGGGCAGTATCAAATTACAATAAATATATCGCCACACCAATTGGAACTACATAATCTGAAAGATCGAAGCATAATTCGTCGAAGAATAGAGTGGATTAAGAAAGTTAAAAGCGAATTATAAAAGAGCGGAAATTTGTGATTGATTATTAATGTGTTTAAGTATTCTAAAAAGATTGTAAATATAAGATGACACAGATATAAGTGCTTTCCCTGAATGTGCTCGTCCAATTCTCTCTCAGAACCTAAGAGCACAAGCATTCCAGGTAGTCCACAACACCTCTCATCCAAGTTCGAAGACCACCTACGAGCTATTACGAACGAGCTATTTTTATTTGGCCCTTCATGCTTCGTGATGTGAAGATTTGGAGCCAACAAAATCTTCATTCCAAATGAACTAAACACTTCCAAATTTGTCTGGCTACAACAGGAATCACCAACACAAATGCAAGACCGATACACTGGACCTCACCACATCCTCTAACCTAAAGCCATGACCGACTTCCAAGGCGTTGAACGCACTGTAAACATCGCCAAACTAAAACCATACATCCACATTGAAGACTCTGTGAACAACAATGACCCTCCAGTTTCAGCACGACGGTCCGACTCCTTTGCACCACTGATCCAGTTTAACGACTCAAAGGTCTCTCCCACCATACCCTAATAACATCATGCTCCGCTTTTATCGTTGGGGGCTGATGTAGTGACCGCTAGATCACACAACCTTTTTTTAAATAATTTAATCAAAATTAATAAACTTTTTTACATATCAATTTTTCACCTTTTCATTAAATATTAAAAAGCTTTTATTAAAATTTACAACTCTCAAAAAAAGAAATTGGAGTTAAATCAATAACAATGGAACAAAAAAATTAATGTAGATATATTAATGTAATTAAAAAATGTGGCACAGCAACAATTTAGTTTTAATAATCCCAATAAAATTTTTGCGATGATTTAAATTTGTTTTCTTTATAACTAATTTTTTGAAGTGATACTAATAACAATAATGCTATTATTTCAAAAAGCGATAAATAATGACTTTTTCCAATATCACATATGAAGAAATTCTGGAAGTGTTAACATTATTGTATCACACAGTGGAAAATTTACTTTAAATTCCCAACCGAATGATTTTCAAGCGTGTAATATTATCGGGTTGGGTAAAATATTCGAGAAATATTCAACTTATGTCCCATTTCATCCGATATTTGCCGATATCGCCAAAACTCAACAGTCTCCGAATTCTACTCTTGTGAAAATGGATGAATTCATATCAACTGCCAAAGGCACTTTGACTTAATTAATAGAGAATCATATTCTTCATCAAGATGAAGCACAGAACTTCATTCAATCAACATCAACAGCTATTGTTAATGAAAATGCAATCGATCCTGTTTCTATGCATTCGAAAATTGTGCAAATATTTATCATGTGTCTGATGACAAACTTTGCAGACCGATTTTCTGGTCAAATTATGGCGATGTGCTCCGCGATTTCATTATTTGATCCTTCATTAGATTGTCAAGGTTTGCACCTCAAGTTTTCACACATTTCACACAGTTAACGCAACAATAAGCATAGGTAAATATGGTTTTGTCGCTGACTCGCCGAAAATACGTGACTTTATCGATATTATCACAAACATTGACTTACCGTTGTGCTAACTGTGTTTATTTTATGAAATGTTATTAAAGAATGGTTTTTGGTTTCATAATAATTGTTTCATTGTCGTTCAGATCGAGTGCAGTTGACAACAAAGCTGTGATTGATTTGTGAAAGTCATCCAGTTCTCAACAACATAATAGACTAATTGGAGGAGTTCCATGTGTTTCGTACTGTGAGAAATGCTTTTGAATTATGTATTGGTATTGTGCATGTTGTATGTCGATTCTGAATGTCTCTCCTACACATATAGATGATTGGTATTTTCTTTGATTCCTACTAATTAAAAATAATTTAATTTAATTTTAAAGTAAAATGATTTAAAATAATTTTCGAATGTATTATTTAATTTTTAATGTAATTTAAAATTTTAATGTATTAATTTAATATGTACTTTTTAAATGTTTATATTTAATTTTAACCAATTAGAATCTTTATCATTAATAATTAATGATAAATATTTTTCAATTATTGAAAAAATAGTATGAATTTAGAAATATATTAATCAAAAAAAATGTCGAATAGTAAATGCGGTTTGAATAATTGTTGTCATATAAATTCTACTTGTGATGTTAATAAATGTTTAAAAAATCGTATTTATGTTGTTAATAGTAACCATCTTGCATTTCTTCATCAAAATGAAGTCCTAACTTCTTCCTCGGATGTACTTTGATCTTTGGTGGATTCAACAGAAGGTTTGGCTGGAACTTCTCCTAAACTCTCAAAGATGGTGTCTGTTATTCTTCTGTGTCTTTTTGGAACACCAAGTGATGAGAGGTTGTTTAGTGGCATGAATAGGATCCTCATGCGTTTAAGGCAACATATGACACTTGAAAACTTGGAAGCATGTATGCTGGTCACGATAGAGGGTCCAGAAAAGTGACAGATGAGGAAGCACAAGACATTGTCCAAAAATGGCACAAACAAAAGAAAAGAAATATTCGCATTCCATAATTCCCTTGTTATAATGCACGGAATATTGTGAATCAGTGACACCCTTGTCGTTTTACTCTATTCTGATATTTATTAGTGTGTTTATTTGTTGCATTCTAGTCAAAAAGGTGTTAAAATATCTTTTTATGCTTTTCTGATGGTCATTCAATTTTCGGTCAATAACTCTAATATAAAGATAGAGAAAAAAGGTTTTCCACAGGTAAAATAATTTCTTTCTTAATCAATTTGAAACCATTATTTTTTACTTTATGATAAATTACTAGAATATCAACATCAGAAGGACGGTATTTATTCGGAACCGATAGAAGCGTCTCGTATACCTGCAACAAAGCTGCCACCAAATTTTTACCCATACGTAAGAGGAAACAATCCTTGTGATGTAGAAAAATGTAATACAGAAGAACCCAGTTCAACTACAAATACAGAGTCTAATGATGAATAAGGAAGAGGCACGGATGATATTAAAAGAAGAATATCGAGGACAGTGGTCAATCATAAATACGAAGAGCGAACATACGTTCCCACTGAGAGACGGCAATACAACGAAAGCTCGACTCGCGATATTGAAAACCCGAAAAATGGACGGAAAACGATATCCAATTTTCTCGATACTAATTGATCACGAGTTGAAAGATATCTTTGGACGAGAAGGGACGCTTATCGAATTGACAAACCTGCCGAGAATTTCTACTCGATTGAAAACTCTGAATTATCTTGAGTTTCAACGACCAATGTGGGCAATCAATGACGAGGCGATAACCCCGCGGTTCGGGCATCGACCGAATGTACTCGGAACTTTTGTGTAATAAATAAAATTGAATTGAGCAGCTTTAAATAAATGAACTATAACTAATTGTGTAAATAACAATTAACTATTTTATAATGATTGGATCAGTGTGCATGTAAATTTGACAATCGAATTTAACGAACATATTTATATCTATCTTTATTGATAACTCATGTTATGATATGTAATGTATGACTATTTGCCGTATATTTATTTTGTTTTATGTAATCTCTTTCACCTTGTATATATACCTTTCATAAAATCTCGGAACGAGATTTCACCTGAGGAGGGAGGAATTATACGATACGAAATGTCGTTTAAGATCTTAGTTTATTTTATAACCCCACACGCATAAAACTGTTAAAACAAAAATTTTATAATTTAATTCATGTTAGTTTTAAATATACCCCATAGAAATTTATTGAAGAATAGAATATCACTGATGTCTTTTCTGGAAAACTGAGAGAACACAGAGATCTTCCTTGAGAATGGATGTAAATGTATATTGAGAAATTACAACCCACAAGTCACAATAACTCACCTGGAAGAAGAATTCCGAACACCTACATCACAGAGGAGTCCCCTCAAAGTTACTGATCATTATCGTCCCGCTGAAGTCACTCTCAGAGGCCGTAGAAAGCTCTTTTTATGTCCTATAAAATAAACGAAAGATTACAAAGTTCTTAATTAATTTTAGAAAATTAATTAACTAAAAGTAGAAAAAAACACGCCTGATTCATCGTGAATCAACAATTGTCTGGTGTCGCTTGATCCGTATAGACGGCTGACTCTCTGATAACCTCTCGGCTTTACAGATGTTGCATCCTAGATAAATTATTAACAGAAATGGCAGTTGAAGAATAAACGATTACCATGACCAACATCATAGGGACTAACGACATGCAAGAGCTGAACAACGGTAAGAACGCCGGATAAACAGAATAATTAATGGTCCAAATAAGGCCAGGCAGAGTATCAATCATTCCACAATTACTCTAGAAAAATAAAAAATGAAATGAAACTGAATGATAAGAACCCCCCTCTCTCTCATAAGTAATTGTAATACTCTGACAAGTTTGCGTTTGGTACATGTTGTTGTGTCTCGTGTAGTATTTATTTTATTTTATTTTTATCTTGTTTTATTTTTTGTTTGTTATTTGTTAAATAAGAAGAAGAAGGAGTAACGAAGAACGTTTTAATGAAGAAGAAATTACAATGATTTCTAAGATCAAGAAAGAAACGAAAATTATTAAAAAATTATCATTATTAAATTATTAAATTATCATTATGATAATTTGATCATAAAGACAATTTTGAATTTTGAATTCAAAATTAAAATCGATCAAATTATTAATTGACAGAAGTAGAAAAAAATATTTACTTGACGACATGATTATTAGTCCTGACAAAATCTTCATCCAGTGCCTAATTATTTTCCGACTGAGTATTATT
>MQRK01249057.1:12703-25349 GCA_001938485.1 Girardia tigrina
ATATTTGGAGAAATTTTCCAAAGAATCGTACACGCCACATCGATTGATGTGAGAACAAAATTATTAAAATACATTTGGTAAATAAAATACTGAAATAAAACACAGCGGAAATACATCAAACATCAAACCGTTAAATAAAAATTAGTTATAAAGATTCTCCATCAATATGTTTGATAGATACTGGGGATCAAACTTATCAAGGGTTAAAAATTGATGTAACAGACAAAAAATTTTAGATGAGAAGAAAAATTATTTTCTATCAAGGTCCACGCAATCTTCCATAAACATTATAAGCTTCCACCGCCACATGAAAATGACATTAAAAATTAAGTAAAAAAAAGAAATAACAATAAAAAAGATCAAAGACGCAAAATACTTTTCAATGTCCGAAGATTTTTATAAATTAATAAGGTACGTCAAAATTGATAAATATTATAACAAATGATTATAATCAGTTTAAAATAAAAATTTAATCACTTAAATTAGGTTTTTAAATTAATTAATTTTCTTCATTATTTATGGAATCTGAAAATACACTGAAATAAACTTAATAAATAAAATATTATTAATGATCGCTTATACATTTAGTTCCGTCAGTTCCTTCCGGAATCTCATTCATTAATGCAACATCAACAACGATCTCTCTCCGATGGAATGAATCTGTGGAAACAGATTTGTTTGGAAGAGCAAATGAATATTATATTTATATTAATAATTCCAGAAAATATAATACATCAAATAATATTTTTTGTATCGATAATTTAAAGCCGTGCTCGAAATATTGTTTCTCCGTGGAGGCTGTTAACAGAGCTGGATCATCACTCCGATCAAATACTTCTTGTACATATACAAAAGCTGGTAAGAATTTATACATTTCTAATTTATAACGAAACATAAAATTAGTATTCGATTCAATAAATATAAAAAAGACAAATTCAAATTTATTGACCTATGAACCAGTAATAAAATGGGAATATAAAAATTCATACAATTGTTCTATAACATTCATTGTGGAATATTATAATATTAGAACTGAAAACCAAGTATTTGATCGAAAAACAAGTAGTTTTTGTCCCATAAATAATATTATTAATGTATAAATAGATAATAATTCAATAATTCTGAATGATCTATCTTCCAACAAGGTTTACGTTGTGAATGTTCGACCATCGTTTATCGATCAAATTGGAAATTATTCTAAAATGAGTTACTTTTACACATCAACAAGTACATTTAATTAATATTTTTATATGCATTTTTAAGTATAAAATTTTAAAACTGAATTTCTATATTTATTTATGTTAAATCAGTTTCTGTAAAAGAACTAAATAAAATTTGGAATTTGTAACTTCAGAGCCCTCAGTTCCTTCCGGAATCTCATTCTTTAATGTAACATCAACAGCGATCTCTCTTCGATGGAGTGAATCTGTGGAAACAGATTTGTTTGGAAGAGCAAATGAATATAATATTTATATGAATAATTCCAGAAAATATAATACACCTAATAATATTTATTTTAACGATAATTTAAAGCCGTGCTCGAAATATTGTTTCTCCGTGGAGGCTGTTAACAGAGCTGGGTCATCACTCCGATCAAATACTTCTTGTACATATACAAAAGCTGGTACAAATTTTTATAAAAATTTGTGTATATAAACAAATATTTTATTAGTTTTTAATGCAATAAAAATAATACCTACTAATTCTAATGTACTCAAACATGATCCACTAATAAAATGGGAATACAACAACTCATACAATTGTTCCATAACATTTATTATAGAATATTATATCAATGAAACTAAACAACAAATGAATCATTCAAAAACAAGTTTTTTTGATTATTTTAATAATATTATTAATGTATAAAAAGATAATAATTCAATAATTCTGAATGATCTATCTTCCAACAAGGTTTACGTTGTGAAAGTTCGACCATCGTTTATCGATCAAACGGGAAATTATTCTGATATAAATTACTTTTATACAACAACAAGTAAATATAATTTATATTTTTATTTTTATTTTTTAGCTTTACTTCATGAAAACTTATTTTTCGCAATATAATTATTTTTCAATATATTTATATTTCTGTTTAGAAACCAGAATAATATAAAATTTGGAATTTGTAATTTTAGAGCCCTCAGTTCCTTCCGGAATCTCATTCTTTAATGTAACATCAACAACGATCTCTCTTCGATGGAATGAGTCTGTGGAAACAGATTTGTTTGGAAGAGCAAATGAATATTATATTTATATGAATAATTCCAGAAAATATAATACATCAAATAATACTTATTATATCGATAATTTAAAACCGTGCTCGAAATATTGTTTCTCCGTGGAGGCTGTTAACAGAGCTGAGTCATCACTCCGATCAAATGCTTCTTGTACATATACAAAAGCTGGTATATATTTTTGTATAAATTTGGATGTATAAACAAATGTATTATTAGTTTTTAATGCAATAAAAATAATACCTACAAATTCGAATGTACTCAAACATGATCCACTAATAAAATGGGAATACAACAACTCATACAATTGTTCCATAACATTTATAATAGAATATTATATCAATGAAACTAAACAACAAATGAATCATTCAAAAACAAGTAGTTTTGATTATTTTAAAACTATTATTAATGTATAAAAAGATAATAATTCAATAATTCTGAATGATCTACCTTCAAACAAGGTTTACGTTGTGAAAGTTCGACCATCGTTTATCGATCAAACGGGAAATTATTCTGATATGAGTTACTTTTACACAACAACAAGTAAATATAATTAATATTTTTATATGTATTTTTAAGTATAAATTTTTAAAAGAACTAAATAAAACTTTAAATTTGTAACTTTAGAGCCCTCAGTTCCTTCCGGAATCTCATTCTTTAATGTAACATCAACAACGATCTCTCTTCGATGGAGTGAATCTGTGGAAACAGATTTGTTTGGAAGAGCAAATGAATATTATATTTATATAAATAATTCCAGAAAATATAATACACCAAATAATATTTATTTTATCGATAATTTAAAACCGTGCTCGAAATATTGTTTCTCCGTGGAGGCTGTTAACAGAGCTGGATCATCAAATATATCTGATAGTGTTTGCAATTCTACGAGGGCAAGTAAATATTTATATGTATTATTATGATATTAATTAATACACAATTAGTATTTAATATAATAGAAAATATATCGACAAATTCAAATGTAATCTCACTTGAACCAGCATTAATTCGGGCATACAACAACTCATACAATTGTTCCATAAGATTCATTGTAGAATATTTTATCCGTGAAACTAAATATCAAAATATTATTTCAAAAACAAGTTTAATATTTTATTTCTTACAATTTATAATATATAAACAGATAATAATTCAATAATTGTGAGCAATCTTGCTCCCAACGAAGTCTATTTAGTCAACATCCGACCCGCATCCTTCGATCATAGCTGGAATGATTCCGACTGGAAATACTTTTACACAATTGAAAGTATATGTTGATTCTTTTCAGAATTTATAAAAAACTTTATGAAATTGTTTAATATTAATATCTTTATTTTGCTTTGTAAACATATAGTGTAGAAAAATATAAAAAATACCGAGAGCATCAGTCTCTAAAATATATTGTTATTTTGTAGGGTTCGTATTGTAATTGATGATGTGAATCGAAAATTTGGAAGTAAATATTTTATTCAGATGAATCAACTAGTTTATGTTTAATTTTGTTTGCATATAGACTCTTTAGATGGTCCACCAAAACCAAATAAGTCTATAAGCCCCTCAATAGGACTCTCACGGAGATGTCAGCCTTTCACTTCCACGCAAGCTTTGGCAATTCAGTGAGAAACGACCAGTCATGGGTAGCGCTCCCATTATTTTTCATCCCTTTGGCTGTGTACGTGGACTTTAGACATCCACAAAACGGGCATCTGATGGTTCGCATCGTAGTTAGATCTGTAAGGTCTTAGTCCAGATGGGTGTCTAAAGGACTCGCTTCTGATGTTTCTATTGAAACAGCTTTCGGATGGGCAATTGTTACTGCAGTAGCGTTGTCTTTTAGTATTGCGTTCAGGGGTTTATTCCCGTCTTTTATTGTCTGGATTGATTGGGTCTGCTCAGACATATTTGTACACTGTTCAGAGATGTCTGATGAGCCATCCTTCTACAACCAAATGATTTAGAATAATGAATTTCTTAAAAATACTCTAACAAAATAATTTTTCAAAAATATTAAATTAGCAATCAAATGACTCAAAAGTATTTAAATATATTATTATTCAATTATTCTGAATGATCTATCTGCAAACAAGGTTTATATTGCGAAAGTTCGACTATTGTTTCTTAATCAAATGATAAACTATTTTTATAAATTTACATTTAGTTCTTCATCTTTCAAGAATTTAAAAATGGTGTTATTATAGAACATCCATCATGGATTTAAAGCAAGAATTATTTTCACAACAAACAAAGCTTCCCGATATTTTACGAACAAATCCAAAACGCCATTAGGAATTAAGGCCAACCTAATTTACCAATTTACATGTTACAAGTGCCAAGCTTTGTACGCTGGAGAAACAAACCATCATTTCCGCACTAGGGTAGTCGAACAGTCTCAACAGAGGAAAAGTTCAATTCTGGAACATCTGACGAGATGTAAAGATCGGGAAACTGTCAATTGGGAAAGTGAATTCAAAATATTGAACTCGAATTTTGATAATTGTAGTGAAAGGATCATCACAAAAGCACATCTAATAAAGCATTTCGTACCATGCTTGAATGTGCAGAGTGAAACATCCAATCACATCAATAGATTTTAATTGGTATCAATAAATTAATCCACGAGTTACGCAATGCCACTTGCATAATAACCAAGCAATTATAAAAGAAGATCACTTTACAAACCTCAAAGAGAAGACCTGAAGATGCATGTGAAGGCGAAACATTTCGTCAAAAATACATCTTATACAGATAAATGGCATTTTTGTTATTTATTTCTTTCATTGCCATTAAAAACTATTGAAAATTAAATTATAGTTATATATATATATATATATATATATATATATATATATATATATATAGTCATATTATATAAGAAAATCTATAAAAATAGCGCAATCAAACTTTTATATACATTTTGATGTTTTATTTTTGTGTATTATTATTTTTTTATTATTAATGGTCGTTGTACTCCTCGCAAATATTGTCGTTATTCGACTCATTCGCAATGATAATGTTCATCACCATATATTGGTACTCAGAATTAATACTGACGATTGTTGTTCAGCTGATAGATGGTTTCTTTCAATGATAAAGGCAGCGAACGATAATCAGCAAGTAAATGGGAAGTTCTTGATGATTTACAAATTTATGTCAGAAGATTAGCTGCGTATAATATAATAACAATTCAAATATCCCATAGTAATATGGAATATTTGAATACAAATAAAAAATTAATAAAAAATTCATTAATTTGAATTAATATTTAAAAAGAATTTATTGGTGCTGAACTAATCTGACAACGAAAATATCCAAAGCAATATTTATCATCCATTTACTGTAAAATTTCAAATCCAATTTAGAAATTATCAACAGAAATTATCATTTCTTAACGCCAATTTGATTTCGTAATTCGTACTTCAGAATTATTCCAAAAATAGATAAAGAAATCAAAGAATCTGAAAGTTATAGTATTAACAATTGGTTCGTGTATTCTTTTTTTGTTATTGTTTCATTAAAAAGTTGTTAACGACAAAGTTTAGATTTTTTTTAATACTGTTTTTGATTGCATTTATATACAACCAGGCTCATTAAACACTATTTTTGATTAACCTAGTTTCCTCAACGTTTAAGTGCTTCATCTATAGTCAGACCAACTAATTTGTTACACACCTGTTGATTCATCAAATTCGTTGCTTTTACATATAATAATAAACAGAACAGAAAACAGCACAGTTCTATAAAATGTTGAATGATTAAGCAATTATGTTGTTTTCGATTACTTAAATGATTATAACAAATGGTTTATAATGTGATACATATATTTCTAAAGTATAAATATGTTGATTATAATCACATGTGACAGTAATAGATTGTGAACTGAAATTTGAGATGTTTTAAGGCAAACGGGATGGATCAACAGGTTGTTTGCGGTCGAGACTTTTATTCGACATTTTCCACTGCATAAAAATACAGTGGTGTAATCTGTAAAGTGTGAATCTGCAGTGAAGCCTTTGTAATTGATATTGCTCAACTTTTAGTTGTGCACTAAGGCAATATGTTCGCAGCACAATTCAAATTCCCGATTTTTGAAGGTTGTTAAGATGATTTTGATGGTTGATAATGTAATTTTGATTGGAAAGTTCACAATTTTGAATTTATTGATTTTTGCTTATTCATTTATTTACTTAATTAGTTTATTATTTTTAATAATTATTTATTAATTTTTGCACATTTGCTCATGTGCTGCCTAGGGCTTGCACATTGTGTTCTATCGATTGACACATGGACTCTGTTGAATGTATACTTGTCAATACATTTTAATTATAGATTGCATCCATTTTGCATTCATATTGCATACACGTTGCACACATACACTTTCTGGGGATGAGATAGGCGCAACTATGTTCCTTGCCTACTGAGACACTTAGAAAATATACAAACCCATGCCAAAATGCTTGTGAATAAATGAGTACACCCACGGCCCAACGACTATGGTACCAAAAAAAATTTATAAATTTATTTATTTGAACATATTGATTAAATTCACATATAATTAATCATTTTATTCTAAATATAATTCTTAAATGATAAACGTTTTTATTATTATTTTAGAGCATCCTTCAAAAAGATTTGAAAACGCGATTTATGTAATATTTGGAATGATTTTATTTCTTTTCGTCGGGACTTTTATTTGGTTGAGGAAACGAATATTAGATTTAGTAAAGTGAGATTATATTGTTTAAAAATTAGTGCTTAATGTTGACATTAGAATTAAAAAAAAGCACATTATTAATATTCCACTCAACGAAAGGTTTTATTCCAACGTTATATTTTTTAAACATTTACGTTTTCTTCCAGAAAATCGGTTTCCACAGAAAAACATCTTTCAGCATCCTCAAATGAGTATAGTTTTTTCGTTAAAGTATTTTTTAAACTGAAATATTTGATAAATGTTGACTCGTATATGACATTTGGAAAACATAATTGTGAATTATATATTTTTATTATAATAATTATTATTATTTCGAATGCATATTATAAATTATTATATGGATCAAATTATTTGCAATTTCAAGGGTTTATTAGTGATTGGTAGTAAACGTTATACCTCGATCTGCCAGTTCATATTCAGGGATTAAATATATTTTATTGTGTTAAATATCTCTTTATTTTTGATTTCTTAAAGTCATTTAGATCGAATTGAAAGAACAAATAATCAATAAAGAATATTATTTTTCCCAAAAAACAAACATCAGTTAACTTTTTATTGTATAAATATATATTCTTAGAATAATTAAAAACCAAACTATGAAATAAAATGTACTTATTTAATTGAATATAGGAGGGCGACGAACATTGCCAGTTATTGTTGGACCAAACAATAATTATGGTCTTAAAGATGACTGTTTTATTTTCTCTCTCTCTGTTCGTTACGGACACCGGACTGATCAGATGCACCACCGTGCTGAGCCTTCTTTATAAAAGTCTCTATACTTTGAGGTCTCTTTGAGTAATTTGTGACTAAAAAAGATTGTTATGCTGGTCTGTTGGTTAGTCGCGAACCGAAACCGAGTATCTCAGTGTGTGGTCTGAAGGGACGATTCCTGCAACATGACAGAGGCAAGGCCAATAGATATCCCATAAAAATTACCGGTGTTCGATGACTTTAGAGAGGCAACATCTAGCTCTATAGCGACTTCATCCCATGGTCCTACAACGAGGATAACCTGACTGACGGTTTACTACGCGGAACTTTCACGTTGGTTCGACTCATTACGGATCTCATAATTTATCTTTTTATCATAAAAAATGAAGGAGATCAACACAACACGAGTTCAAAAATTCATTTTTTATAGTCCAATAATTTATTTGTTTTACGTATTTTCAAATGTTTTTTAGTTCAAACAAAAATTGTGTCCGACATTTTTTCTTTATTTATATACATAATTATTATTATTTATGTTCTTTCGTTTTCGGTTCACTTTACTTTCATTTTAATTTTCAATCATTTTTAAATATTACTAAAAGTTAGATTTTATTATTAAAAAATAGAAAAAATGTGAAAACGTGATTGATTTAAAATTTTGTTAATTTTGAAATAAGGTTTTGTGAATTAGATTTTTTTGAGAGGAGAAAAAAATTTAAATAAAACTGTTGTGTTAGTTAGTAGTCACTACAACTGTTAGGAGCGTTGTTGAGTTCATAAAAAAATTAATTAAACAATTACTTTCTTTTATTTTACATGATTAAATCGAAGTAAATTAAAAATGTCACTATAATTTTATTTTTGGAAATTTTAATTGGAATCAAAATATAATTGATTCAAAATATAATATAACAATTAAATCGATTTAAATGAAACTGCGGTTTTAATTTTATTTTGGAAAACGTAATTATTAGTGGAAATATAATTTTATTTTTTATGTAAAAAAAGGGGTAATTTAAAAAATGTTAAATTAATCAAAATTGCTATTTTAAATTCTATTTTCAAATATTATTAAATCCAAAGCAATTTTTAATTTATTATGAAAACGAAATGAAAAATGATATTGTATAGAATTGGGAAATTTAATTGAGAAACAGGTAAATTTAAAGGTTCAATAAAATTGAAATTTAATAAAAGACGAAACAAAATCTTTGTGACAAAATTTTAATTCACTTTATAATTTTTTATTAAAAAAAGTATAGAATTTTAATTCGAAAAAAATACAATAACCATATTTATAATTGTTGGGACTAGTGAGTTTTTCCTTCGCGTCAGCCTCGGGCCTATTTATTGCACCGGCACCGAGGCAGGCGATGGAAAAACTCACTAAATCTAAAAAATGAAAAATATGATAATTTATAATTAATTAATTAAAAAATAGAAACTTTTAATTGGTTTTGATCCTTGGATCCTGTCGATTTGAATATTTTCTTGTGAGAATTTGATGGTCTGATTTGTTGACGTGAGTTTGATCGGAATTTTGGCCATCTCCGGGTTGTTTCTATCTGAGGACTGTTGACTTAGTGATGGATGATTGAACGTTGACTGTGAAAATTATCTGCTTGCTAATTCTGTGAGTTTTTGTGACGAAAGATTGGTATAAATTCATCAGAATTTGTGCACTTGATCAAACTTTTTATTGAATAAATTTTATTAGAGAAAAAGGATTTTTGTTTTGATCTTAGGTAATTTTGGGATTTTATTTCCTTTTTTTTGAAGTTGATGGAGGTTGGAGCACTGAATGGAGCACCTCTAGGCTGTCGATCTATCGATAGATAACGGTAGGGGCTTATAGTTCCTGCCGAGACTATTAACGATCAGGTAGGGAATATGAATAGGTTGTGAGGTAATTTGATGACTGACGATCCGTTAATAGATTAACGGCAGGTGCTTATAGTGCCTGCCAAGACTATTGATGATCTGGAAGTTTGAGAAAGTCCTTGCCAAATTTCATTTCTAGAAGAGAATTCGTTTCTCTCAGCCTCCATCAATTATTCTTTTTGTTCTTTTATTCTTTTTTTTATTTTTTTTAATCCACTCATCGTCCTTATTCAGCATGGATAGAAAATATAAAAGCAAAGAACAACAAAGAGAACTGCTGCTGGAGTTGCAGAAATGGAAAGGCGAATGTGACAAGCTGAATGACGAATTGACGTAGTCGACAACCAAATTTGAGGACTACAGAAAGAATTCCGTTCCTCTATCAATTCACAAACCGGTTGTGGACAAATATTTACTAGGACAACGAAAAATAAAGTCCTTGCAAAACGAGGTCACCAAGATAAGAATTCAGCAAAATATATCCAGCTACTACAAAAAGGTGATCAAAAATATTTCAGAAGAGTAACGGGAAATAATTATAGAAACAGCAAACAAGATTGGATCAAATAGAGAAAAGAAGCCTCTGGTGACGAACTCGAACATTTATGGGCCAATTATGAAAGAGGATATGGCATCATCTTCCCCTGGGGTGCTCAACAGATCCCAGAAGCGGCGGGAGCAGAGGAAGCGAAAGGCTCAAATGTTTCAACAGGCCAAGAATGAGCTGCAAGCTGTTTTTAAAACCAGTCGTATTGAGGTGGATGTCCAAGATGGAAAGACGGTAATCAGAAATGACACCAGTCAAAGAGAGTCTCCTGATTTTGATACCTCGCATCAAATTTCGCTGATTTTTCCAACAAATAATTTTCAAGAGACTATAGAACAACAAGAATGGCTGTACTTTAAGTCCAAACTTGAAATTCAGAAGGAGATTCGTGACCGACTACAGTTTCGATCTATCACAACTGGTCAAGGTGAAGAGTTTGTCAATCTATCAGATTTGGATGATTAGGGACGATGGGTGGATTGCCTTTGATTTGCATTTTCTTTTGCTATATTTTAATAAAACAATGTCAACATATAATTTGTTCATGTTCTTCTAACTTTAATCTCTGATATGAAAATGATAAACTCATAATAAGAAATATAGTAATCAAATAAAAGAAACATGTTGATATAAAAATAAGATAATCATTAATTAAATAGAAGAAGTATAAGCCAACTTTCATAGACTTAATATATTTAAATATAATGTAGAACCCAATAGGTACTTCATCAACTTCACTGGCGAGATAAAGGACTAGATAGGGTTGATGGGGTACGATATGGATCTCTAATAAGTGTGAATTAGGGACACTTAGAGGATAGACATATCTAAATAATATGTTGGGTCAAAATAAACTCAGATGCTAAGGCATACCATGAAACAAATAAATTTACATTAATAAAATTAAAATAATAATATAAAATTCAACACCAATAATATCACACTCAACTTATTTATATCAATTCTTATTTATAATAATAATGGTCTAACTATTATCCTCTGAGAATCGACAAATAGGCGTCACGAATACTCTTGTAGAAAGTCAGCAGGAATGGTGCGATACGATATGACGGAAACTTGAGCACCAATTCAATTTCACCTATTTATTCAAATTGTTCGGCGAATCTAAAAAGATTTATCTTTTGTCGCTGATTTGAATTTTTGAAAGTCATTATAATTTATGTGGTACAGTCGGATTCCTCTAGTCTAGCGATTCCAAACCTTTTCTTGATCGCGGACAGGTAAAATTATATTAATTTTAAATATATATATTACTTATTTATACTTATTTATATTACTAATTTATATTAAATATATTACTTGGTGCATATTATATATTTATTATATATACATAAATTTTATTTAAACATTACAGTAGGACACAAAATACAACACAATATAATAAGGTCGATTCAATGTGAAATCTGTTGCTGCTTTTTATTTAAAATCTTCTCAAGTCGCGGCAATAAAGATGTTTTAGATAGACTAAGAGCAGCATTTACTTGAAGTCGATTTCGATATTTGGTTTTAATAGCCATCATGAAACATATTTGAAACTATTCTTTCTTACTTCAGATTTATTATTTTGAAATGATTTTTTATCAAAATGATTTTTCTATTTTGAACTGAATTCTTGTCTTCAGTTATAATTTTGCCAACTTTATATTTTGATTTAAAGTTCAAATTGTTAAAAAAATTTTACACGAACCGGTACCGGTCCGCGGAATGGCGGTTGGGAATCACTACTTTAGTCCATGCCAGTTCTAGGTTTACCGTTAATTATACAATGACGACCATGAATCCGAAAGCTCGCAAATCAAATTACGCCTTACCTCACCTTACCACCCATTAATCAAGTCGAAAAATTTCTATTTCGAACTCCACCTTATATATATATATATATAATATTAATATAATACATTGCAATTGAAATTCGAAATTCCGAATTCCAATTTCAATTTCTTTTATCTTTTATTTATTTTTGTAATTCCAATCCAGCACTAATGGCTTAAAATATCTTTTTTAATACAACCTAAAAATTTGTTTTATTTTTGTATTTTATTTCATTAATCTAATATTGTATGGTAATATTAAGAAAAAGAAGAGGTCCCAAGTATAAAAGTCAAAATCGATCAGTTTCGATGCTCAAGAACGAGTTTCGTATTGAAAAAGAAAAAAATGATTTAATTAAAGAATTTAAAGTAGACTTGACTTAAATATATGTTATTAATTACATTATTTTAATAGGCAATTGCTACAAATTCATCATCATTCTACAATAAAAGTATGCTCACGTTTTCCGTTGCGGAATTGCCGGACAATCAGGACAAAAACCGATATCTAAATATACTTCCGTGTAAGGACGTTGCAAAGTTTTGTTATTTTCTGTAAATTACTCTCCTTTTTTGTCACAATTACTGAAAATTTCTTAAAAATAGATTGTGACGCAACAAAATCTTAAACAAAAATAATTATTTAAAATCAAAGTTATTTTTAAAGTTCTGTTGTTATTTTGAATTCAATACTTCATCAGAACATTTTTAAAATCTCTGCATA